>JAJAGP010002265.1:27823-40565 GCA_025084515.1 Ancistrus triradiatus | reverse complement strand
TTTTTTGTATTAAAAACACTTTTCTTTTATTGGTAGGATGAAATATGCTAATTTTGTGAGGGAATTTTGGGTTTTCATGAGCTGTATGCCAAAATCATCAGTATTAAAACAATAAAAGACTTGAAATATTTCAGTTGGTGTGCAATGAATCTAAAATATATGAAAGTTTAATTTTTATCATTACATTACGGAAAAGAATTAACTTTATCACAATATGAAAATTTTTTGAGAAGGACCAGTATATCGCACACCTTAGTCATGGCATTTATTTTGTACATAATGTCTACATGCACACAAACACAACACACGTGTACCACACTCATACTCACACCAAACCCCTCCTCATCTTGCTGTGGCCATGAAGCCATCATTCAAGCCTCAATGAACAGTCCAACATGCCAAATACCCAATAAATCTAAACTGGGGCAAATGGGGTGGAGAAACAGGCAGAGGTAAGGATAAAGAAGGTAACAACACATTTCTTCCCTTATGCTTACATCATGTGGACCATGTGCTAACGGGAATTGTTATGTAACTGGACAGAGGCATGCTGCTGTTCTGTGGTTAGCATTCCATTTCAAATGGCCATTTGTACAAGATAATGAAATATGAATGTACTATGCCCTTTCCATTAAATGATGGGAATAATAAAACACACTATTTTTAACTTTAAACTCCGTTTCTCACAACTGAGTAATAATAGAAAAATGACTGACCAGGTTTTACAAAGAGTCAGAGCATCCTCAGAATGCCGGCTAGCTTTGAGAACACCGACAGAGCATTTTCTAATAACAGATGGTTACGCCCACATATGGAAATACAACATTCATACCAACTCCGCCAGACTGGCCACACCTAAACTGTTGGCCATTTCAATAATATGACTACACCCACAATATGGCCAACTATTACTGCACTGTATGTAAAGACATATGGAACTTCACGTGAGGTTATTACAAAATGGTGGATTCCAAATAATGCTTCTACTAGCAGTTTAAATTAAAAAAAGATTTTACATTTACATTTACAGCATTTAGCAGACGCCCTTATCCAGAGCGACTTACAATGGATACAGTCTTACAATCCAAGCAATTGTGGGTTAAGGGTCTTGTTCAAGGACTCAACAGTGGCAGCTTGGCAGAGGTGGGATTTGAACTCTGGACCTTTTGGTACATTACCTTAACCACCAGGCTACCACAGTCCACGTTTTTTCTACTGCCTAGGTGATAAGGATATAAACGCATACCGCACTGCACTGTAATAATCAGTAACCTTGATAAAGAGGTATTCGTCTTCTCGTCCTTCAATAAAGCTCTAGACCTTCAGTATTCACGGCACTTTAAAAGCACTATAATCATGACTTGAATAAACACCTTCCAGCACATATGGATGTGATGTTCAGGGGTGCACAAAGTAGTGGCTACATAATGCATGTGGTACACCAGCAAAACTAGTGAAATTAATTTAGAAATTAGGAACAGCAAACTAGGAGACATTATTATTAGGCATTGCTTAACCACTATGGCACATTTTCTATTATGTTAAGGTTCTTTTCACTCGAATCAGATGCTCCTTTGCCAGTACTGGTACGCAACATTTAACACCACCTGATCCAAGTCTGTTCACTTTAACAAACTTAAGTCGGATAATTTTTAAGGTCTTAAAAATTATATCAGATGATAATCAGAAATAAAAATCAGTCTTTCTGTCTAAACTCCGGACATTGTGGCCATAAACAGCCGGTCAATTAAAAAGGTGTAGCATGCAGTGTTAATGTTGTTGACGAATGATAGTGACCCTTTTCATCAACGACCCTTTTTTTCCTAACGAAAACGAAACGATGACTGAATTAAAATGAATGAAAAACGACTAAACTAGGACGAAATGAATTGACACTTTTGTCAATAAAAACAAGACGAAAATGTTTGGCGGAGACGACATTCAATACGATTTAAATTAGTTTGGTAGAAGGTAGGGACAATTAGGGAACGATCCAGTCATAACTTCAGCATATGTGGAAAGCTGCATAGCGATCCAATCAGTAATGCGGTAAGTCGCACACATTTGATTTTTCGTACAGCTTGCGTCTGTACTGTTTCTCAGGAAACCAACTCGACAATGTCAACTCCTGGGAGAAAGAGAAGAGTCCATATATTGGCACATTTCTCATTTCATGTCAAGGAAAACAAGACCCTTTGTAAGCCGTGTGGGGCTATCATCTCCGGTAAAAATACACCAATCTTGAAACTACATCTGCAGGCATGTCATCCTGAAACTGCGGTTAAGCAGTCCGGACCTAAATGAAGCGAGCTCCTACTTTAGCGGTATTACGGTAGTGCCTTGCAAACATACTCAAAGTTCATTATGTTAAAGTCAGTAGTGATGGGAATTTCGGCTCTTTTCAGAGAGCCGGTTCTTTTGGCTCGGCTCACTAAAAAGAGCCGGCTCTTTCGGCTCCCAAGTGGCTCTTTTGATTTTTTTGTAGCTTCATTTATTACCAAATTATGTGTAAAATGATTGACTAATGTAAAAACACATAATATCCAATGTTTGTTATTATTAATATGGTTTTTATTTATATACTCAATAGAACACAGTAAAATAAAATACAAAAACGAAGACCCATCTCAATTACAGGTCCAATCTGGTCTCAGGTCGCTGACTGTGTGTATTATTTGTAAATTTGCAACTATATACAGGGAAACAAGACATCATCAACCAAACATCACTCAACAAAATCTAAATAAAAATGTGCAAAAAAAGAAAAAGCAACATCCAGGTTACAGTTTTTAATGAAGATTGGCATAAAAAAAACCCAAGGATCTCATCTTTGAAGAGTTGATCCTGCTTCTCCTTTCTCTTATGGTCTGACCTGTTTTAGAAAGGATTCTCTCTGAGGGGATTATATATTTATATAATAATAATATATATATTAGATTCGATTCAACTTTATTGTCATCTTTCTTGTCATTACACGTGTACAAGTAGAACGCAACGAAATGTAGTTTAGCATCTAAAAAGAAGTGCAATAAGCAGCAATGTGTCGGAATGTACAATAAATTAAAAAATATATATAAATCGGCTCATAATCAGGAACCGGCTCCCGTTGTTCATCTCAAAGAGCCGGCTCTTAGAGCCGGATCGGTTGCGACAGACATCACTACAAGTCAGTATTGCAGCGAATAAAATGGGGATTAACACGTTTCCAGTTCGCGACGTGGATACATTTTACTTTGTCTAAAAAAATAAAAAATAAAAAAAAGTGTTCATACTATCTTTAAGAAGTATTCGGGTAACATAACTCCATTTTACACTGTAATTATGAATACATGCATATAATGCATCTTATATGTTTAATAAAGCTCATACTATGTAATTTATTAAATTATGTAATTTCTCTCTCCTTGGAAGTGCATATTTAAATTTATCTATTCTACAATATCTCATGAGTGTCCACACCGAGTTTGAAGCAGATTGGTGGAAATTATGGGTTTTGGTTGTTATTCTGTTATCATCAATGCATGCATAGAGACCTGAGCTTATAACTTAATTAGATCTAATAATGCATCAATCATTCCATCCTGATTCTATTCTAGAGTATCTGCTGAATGTCCACACCAAGCTTGAAGCAGATCTGTGGTGGAAATAACCATGTATGTATACTGTTAATATGAATGCATGCACATAGATGTTACATTTAGTCTAAGTGCGTATAATGACTTAATAATTCAAGGGAAATGTTAAAAGGCATTTATGTATTGCAAACTATACATTTCATATTTTAGTCAACTGAATCTACTGTAATTTAGTCGACTATAATGTTATTATAATTAGTCGACTAAAACTCCGATGACTAAATGACTAAAACTAAATGAAAATTTGCTGTCAAAATTAACACGGGTAGCATGTGTAGTTTTAACTTCCATAAATACTGTGTGTCATACTTTGATATTTTGTTTACATATTTTTATTTAATTTATTTTCCTGAATATTGATTTGCTTTGCATTAACTACATGCATAAGTAGGAACCATGTTATGGTCTGCGCAGATACTTTTAGGTATCGCAATTGAATCTCTCAAGGACAGAGTTCACATGGAAGAGTTTGTCCTCTATTTCAAGCTTTAAAATGTTTAGAAAGTGATGTTGCATTGCCCGTTTTGGATACGAGTGTTTCTTCAAGCGGACTCATTCCCTCTTGGTTGTGTGTAGCCAGCAATGTATGCTGATTTATGCTTATAGTCCATCATGCAAAATTATATTTTTGGTTCTACAATGTGGGTGTGATTGTTCATTTGTGCTCGTTCTGTACATTGTCGTGGATTTGATGACTGAAGTGCAATAAGTGCAAAAGAACAATAAATCCATCAGGTAACTGAAGAATCACAGTTTTGTTTATTTCCTGGAGGGGGTGATAAATTTTAAACTTGAAGTTTTTAAACATCAGATATTGTGTAGATGATATTGTCCACTCGTGTGTTCAGTGGCATCTCTGATGCATTTGGGTATCGTTTGCACACAGTGCATTGAAAATAACCTTTGTATTTACATTATAGTACAAAAATAAAAGACTATATGACTTTGGTAACGTCCAGTCAGCGTCCTGCAGTAGTTACGCGGCACATGCCTGTATATACAAATACACCACCTTTCTACATGCAGCAATAAGTTCCACATTCCGTGTGACGAGCAGAAGTGCTCTCAGAAGTTCGCTGATTCCTTGAATGAGCAAGCTAATGAAAAGAGTTCTAAGACAGAGCATGAGGGAGCACTAGCCTATTCAATACACTGAACTCCTTTATATCTACTGGTTTATCGCACAGCATCTTAACATGGACAAATGGCCTTGGGGAAACCATTCAACCAAAACTAAAATTCCCGCTATACTTACCGCTATGTAGGCGTTGAGCTCAGGAAAGACTCTGTATGCCCCACAGACAGGGGAAATCGGGCATCGGTTAGGGAAAGACGACATCACAGCACAAGAAACCTCTGGGAAGGAGATGATGCGATATCCAAACTTCTCATACAAACGCTGCAGCTCTTCATCCGGTGTTTCCTCATTCTCACTCAGCACACTGCCCACTGCATAGCGACAACTATCAGCTTGAGTCTGATAAAGGAGACAAAAAGGGTAAACACACTTGGTTACTAACTTGCTTGTATATTTATTGAACAATATAACAATTCAAACCTTTTAAGCTATAACAGGCATTAAGCACTCTGCTGGTCTGATCTCATTGGTTATTTAATACAGTGGTACAGTATGCATATGACAGAATTGTTTATATTACATATGCAACAGATATCAACTTATCAAATTCTACAAGCAAGCACTAAATTAAACCTCTAAAGTGTCGTGAGAAGGAAAGGAAGCATTACAAAATGGTAACTGCATTATCATTACAACTTTTTTTTGGAATGTGTTGCAGTTCTGGAAAGGATGTACATTAACAGATGAAATGAAGTACACCAGACAAAACATTAAATATTTGTATTCATACTGTCTGCAATGAAATAAAAGTCCAAGTACATTTAATGAACACCGGGTTTATTTTTATATTTGCATTTTCCATACCGTCCCAACTTTTTATGATTGGGGTACATAGTAGCCTTTACATACTTGTTCCCTTAACCTGTTGCAAACTTTCTAAATACACGTAGTCCTCTGGTTATGAAGTTTCGTGGTTACGACGCATCTCCCATTTACTGTATAAAGCCTTGTTTCGACTTACCGTATTTTTCGGACCATAAGGCGCACTTAAAATCCTTTAATTTTCTCAAAAATCGACAGTGCGCCTTAAAATGCGGTGCGTCTAATGTATGAATTAATTCTGGTTGTGCTTTCTGACCTACAACCGATTGTAGATGGTACACAGCGCTCATAAATCGGTCAAAATGTTTTAGCACGGCCTTGGTAGGTTATGAAGCTCACGGCAACCGTAGTGCGCAGCATCGCGGAGTAATACGGTATGTGCTTCAGCATTAGGGTACGTGCATTCATTCATTTATTTTCGAAGCGGATTACAAACTCAACGCTATCAGTCACGCAGTACAACATGGTCATAGAGCAGCTGCGAGAAAATTCAACATTAACGAATCAATGATTACGGAAGTGGAGGAAGCAAGAAGACGCCCTGCGCCAGGTAAAGGCCAAACTGAGTTTCCGACGGAACTTAAGAGTTCTATTTCATTTCATGCGCCTTATAACCCGGTGCGCTTTATAGCCCGGAAAATACGATAAGTGGTTTTGCGTCGTAAACGTCATAACACGAACTTCGTGTTTGGTGTGCGCGGCGGAAGAATACACTTTTACGCGGCTCGTTTTTTGATAACTACTGTGTTAGGATAGGTGTTAGGATAGGATAAGTGCTTACAGTATGTTATTTACGTACAGTATGTACGTATGTTCCGACTTACACCGAAAATCGGTTTACGACGCGATGTAGGAACGGATCTGCGTCGTAAGTCGAGAACTACTTGTACCTTTGTGGTTGAATTAAAAGAAATCTCAAAAACCTTGTTCAAAAGTGGAAAGTCATCACAGAAACATGAGCACAGTTCTGGTGTCCACATACTGTTGCATACATACTAAATTACAACCAATTACTCTGCAAGTGAGGACCTTAGTCAGCTAAACAGCATGCAAGAACTGTTTGTGAAGAACATTAGACTTACAGCGCTGCATACAGAATGAAGACAGTTGTTAGAAATTCATGCCGTCTAAGGCCATAAGCTGCATTTACTCTCAACATAGCTATTAGTCAAAGTGTCCTTGGAGGGAAAAAATGTTCGACAGCAGCATTAAGAAACAGTCAACCATACTTCCAGGTATATCAATCACCACAAATATTATATTCTCAGAAGTGTTTCTGTTGAAGGTTATACTCAAATTATGAAGAAGCAGTCAGAGTGTAGTAAAACAATAATGCTTACAGTAGTGGCACTGAATAAGCAGTCATTATTCTTAAGAGAATATTATTTTATGCATGGGTTTTTTCTATAGTTGGTCCTCAAAGGTTTCTTCCTAATAACATTTAGGGAGTTTTTCCTTGTTACTGTCACTCTAGACTTACTGAATTTGGGATTGGGCTTAGATAACAAAAGATAATATAAAATCATAAAGCAAGAGACAATTGTCCATGTTAAAAAAAAACAAAAAAAAAAACAAAAACAAAAAAAAAAGCACTATAGTGGGGTGTGACAATACACTCACGATTTGATTCACGATACGGAGTTCATGATTCGATTTTCTCACGATAACTCATTTTACATTTGTCAAAAGACATTCCTTTATTGCTGTAGTGTACACAATTAAAACAATGCACATTTTCTTGTATACAGTGCTGTGAAAAAGTATTTTCGCCTTACAGATTTTTGTTTTTGCACACTTGTCACACTTAAGTATTTCAGATTAGCAAACGCATTTCAACATCAGAGAAAGATAACCAGAGTGAATACAAAAAGCAGTTTTTCACTGATGATTTCACGTAGGGCCAACCTGGCCCTACGTGAAAACATATGACATATCCCACAAGTGAACTTCATGCTCATAATGTCTGTACTTGCAGAGTCTCAGCTTGGTTGCTTGTATTTCAGCATCACATCAGTACATCATGTTCATGTTATGAGATTGTTAACTTACTGAAAATGGAACATGTAGGATTAGGACTTCCCTGTGGCAGTTCTTCACCACATGAATCCCACTGGAATTGGTTTGCAGTTATTGTTATAAATTGGTGCTTCTATACAAAGTTACTGAACGTTATTCAGAGATAAAATTCTTGTTGACGAATTACCCAGCTAATGAGAAGCGGTCAGTGTACAACCTACCTGCGACTGCCAACATATTACTCTTGCTTTAGAACAAGAAAATGTTTACTTCACATCAAAAAGAGTAAAACACTCAGCATAACTGCAAACATTCACCTACACATAATAGACATGATAAGCTACATTTTTTTAGCATGTTGTCAAACCTTTTATTGAAATACTCAACAAATAAAGCTCGCTAAGGCTATGCTCTCATTGGGTGGTTATAGAAGATGCATGACCAAGAATACCATTTGTGCTGATACATGTACACACAAAACCAACAACCACCCCACAATGTTAAGGACATACTGCAGCCATAATGTTGTTAACAGCATTCTGCCTTGTGACTGATACATTTCTCCAATATTGGTATTGGATATTTCATGTGTGAACTGGTCATATCACCTTCTGCCATGTTCCCCACAAGTTTATGGCTAAAAATATCTGGGAGATGAGGAAAAATGCCCACATTTTGTGCATGGCTAAATGATCTGCTGTTGGATGAGAAATCCGTCCGTAGATCATTCCTCAATATGCACAATTTTAGAATAAGAAAGAATATTCTCTTTAACATAGGATATCTGAGCTTTTGTCCACAAGGCTACATTCCATTGTATTAACTTTTTCTTTTCCATCTGTCTCTGGGTATTCTTTATATCCCTTTCTTCTCACTTTGTAGCTGGTTACCTAAACCTGGAAATAACGATTGCCTTCCGAGCTCTTCAGATGAGCACCGTCTCAGTCATCCCACATAGTTGTCGACAAATAAAGTTGGCATTTCTTCTATGCACTTCAGATAGCGTACCCGAGAGAGTGCAGGCAATTACGAAGGGTACAAAGGGTTCCACAGACTCCATCCTTCACCCTGATGTTCATTTAGATCAGTGCATTTACAACACTAAGAGAAAGGCAAAAGAATATTCAGGTCCAATTTAGTGCAGTTCTCTCTTGGGCCAAACCACTGATTTTTACATAAACTAAGGATGACTGGGGATACACATCCACTAATTGGGCTGTGCAAGAGTGGAGTATATACTAAAGGGCTGGCCAAAGCGCTATCTCACAGAATAATTGGTTGTCATGTCAGTGTGTATGGCGCATAAACTAAAGAGAAAAAAATTCAACCCACTAGAACGTGCAAGAACTGCGCAAAATACTTCCATTGCTCATGGCGTTACTTGTCCAATACACTTCTGAAACAGCTCTTCTGAAAATGGAATCAAGTCATCTCTGCATAGTTGCTTCCATGATTCACTCTCCATCTTTCCTCTAGAATCCATCATGCTCATTAGTTTACCCTGATGGTGTGCGACTAGCCCTCGGGATTCAAGATATCCGTCAACACTAAAGGCAGTGTCATTTCCTCAGATTTCTCTCCTCCAACCCTCCAGAGGCCATCAGAGGGAAAGCAATTTCAAAAGTAATTCTCTCCTCGGAAGTGCACGAGGCCTCCTTTTGACAATCAAGTCCAAGATTAAAGAATCGAGGATTTCGTCGTCTCACACACATTCAAAAGCACAGGTACTAAGATGTAATGAGATGAAGCATGGCAGTTCCGAAGACTACGCAAACAAAAAAAAATAATTGAAGGGACAGAATAGACAATATTGCGCTGGGCAAGGAGAGGAGCTACATCAATAACATAAAAGCAAACAATCTCCAAAAAGCAAATGGGAGCATACAAAGACAAAGTCAGATTTATTTCTATAACCCTTTTTTTATTTTTTAAAAACAATGGAGCATTGCATCAAAGCTTCTTTACAATTTCCTATTACCTAAGTCCAAGGCCAAACTGAGCACGTCTATTGAGACAGTGGCAAGGAAAAACTCCCCATCCGTTATAAGGAAGAAACCTAGGGAGTACCAAGCCTCAAAAAGGGACCCAAACTCCAAGCGGCTTATGTAAGAATTAAACCACGTTATCTACGTAATAAGATTAAGTAACAAATGAAATAAACAAAACCTACCGTATTTTTCGGACCATAAGGCGCACTTAAAATCCTTTAACTTTCTCAAAAATCGACAGTGCGCCTTAAAATGTGGTGCGCCTAATGTATGAATTAATTCTGGTTGTGCTTTCTGACCTAGAACCGATTGTAGATGGTACACGGCGCTCATAAATCTGTCAAAATGTTTTAACACGGCCTTGATAGGTTACGAAGCTTACGGCCACTGTAGTGCGCAGCATTGCGGAGTAATACGGTATGTGCTTCAGCATTAGGGTACGTGCATTCATTCATTTATTTATTTATTTTCGAAGCGGATTTCAAACACAACGCTATCAGTCACGCAGTACAACATGGACAAAGAGCAGCTGCGAGAGAATTCAACATTAACGAATCAATGATACGGAAGTGGAGGAAGCAAGAAGACGCCCTGCGCCAGATAAAGACCAAACTGAGCTTCCGAGGGAACTTAAGAGTTTTGTTTCATTTAATGCGCCTTATAACCCGGTGCGCTTTTGTAGGAAAATAGATCCGTTAGCAGTCGATCATTGATATTGCGTCTTATAATCCGGTGCGCTTTATAGCCCGGAAAATACGGCAAATAAATATGAATAATATAGAACAAATAAAAAAATATATAATAATTAAAATGAAACATATGAAGACTAGCCCTCGGGAGAGACAATTTAATATTATGAAGTGCATAATAAAACATAGAACACTATGAACATAAACTACCACGTTTATTGCATATTCATAACTCCGGGGACTGTGGTAGCCTAGTGGTTAAGGTACTAGAGTCTGGAGCAGAAGGTCCAGGGTTCAAATCCCACCTCTGCCAAGCTGCCACTGTTGGGTCCTTGAGCAAGTCCCTTAAACCACAATTGCTTGGATTGTAAGATTGCATCAGTTGTAAGTCGCTCTGGATAAGGGCGTCTGCCAAATGCTGTAAATGTAAATGTCCTAAGCATGTTCAAATGCGTGTGCGGACTAGAATAAGTTTCAGGAGTTCAGTGGTCCGATTTCCTGGGTGCACACGTTCATCTTTAGCCTCTCTGTCCTGAATAAGTGGTTTCAGAAGCGCTCCCCAGAGTGACAACCATCGGCTGCCATACATGTCCTGCAGGCTGGGCAGTGCCAGCCTGGTGATCTATTCATCAGATCTCAATGCGCTCTGTGGGGCAGGAGGGTTCGGTCCTAGGCACTACAGCTACTGTAACAGAAGCTCCCAGTGAGAATGCGCTCTACTATAGCATAAATTCTCTAAATGAAGCATTCATTTCAATAAAAAGATTGGCTTCACCGAGCTAATGCTTTATTAGCAGACATGTAACACAGACTTACTTTCCCCATCTTTCCTTTCCCTCATCATTTCCAAAAGCTTCTTCCCTCAGGGTTAGAACTTTGGGGAGTTCACTCATCCTCAAGACTGACCTCACTCTCCATCACTTGTTTCTGATACGCTGACAGGTTTACCGCCTGCATATCCATCTGTGCCTATGTGAGAGCCTGACTTGTTTTTCCGTGGCAGCAGAAAAACGGCAAAGCTTCATGTGTAGCGGAGGAGCCCCTAAGGTGTTCCGATCTGGATAATTATGGGGAGGGATCAGGCCCAGCTCAAGCAGTAGCTCATGAAAATTCAACAGGCATCTGTTCTCCTAGCCCTGACAGCTACAGTCGCACTCAGAATCAAACAAAAATAAGCAATTCAGAACCATTTTATTATGCATAAAATAATCGAAAGGCACTAAATGCTTTTGTTTTATGATTTACGATTTTAATACAATTTGATAAGTGTTAATGTTTGTGGTAGCCGTGACTTAACTAAGGGTATTAGGTTAAATCTATGGCTTAATTTACACTGCAGATAAAAGTGGTCCAAATCTAATCTTTTTCGGAGTGTTAATGCGGTTAGTCATTTTTTGACAAAACAGTGGTGCTTTAAAGTTTGTGAACATCAGATTCTAACAAATCCAATAGGTAGATAAAGAATGAACCCAACTGAAACAACATTGTACATGATCCTTGATTAACTGAAATGTCATCCAATATTACACACATAATACAGACAAAAGTCCATATCCATAATGCTTGCGGACACTGAAAAAATGACATCCAAAACATGGGCATTTGTATGGAGTTTGCCCCCCATGTTTGCCACTACAAGAGGTTTGGTTGGGATTTCTACTAGATTTTGGAACATGACTGTGAGGTGAGCTTCTGATGTTAGACAACAAGCCCTGGCTAACTTTGGCATTCCAGTACATTTTCAAGGTGTCTGAAGGAATTCAGGTTCTGTGCAAGCCAGCCAAGTTCTCAATCAAAGCTGGCAAACCAATTCTTCATGGACTTTGTGTAAATATAGCAGGGCAGAAATCTGATGAACTGACTTGATCAGCTGAAACCCATAAAGTACAACCCATTCTGCAGCCACTGTTCATCTATAGAGAATCTAGAAATGTATGTTTTGAATGCGTTACAACTGAGTGTTGCTGAAATAGCAGATCTCAATAACTAGAATGGGTGTTCACAAACTTTTGCTATATAGTGTCTGTGAGGGAGTTTAGCCATGCTTTGGTTAAAACAACTTGTGCTATTTGGGTAGTTGTCCTGCTGGATGACATGCATTCTCATTTTCCTTTAGAATTTGCTGCTATAACTCTGAATTTATTGTCCCATCAATACTGGCAAGTCACCCTGGCCCAGTTGAAGCCTGAACCATGATGTGATATACTTATATTGCTTGTAAATGCAGCAATTTCTTTCTCCAAACACGAAGCTTCTCATTTATACCAAAAAGTTCTATTTAATCCAGTAGTCTCCTGGGCTGGCCTGGGTCAATTTGTGACCTTGAGGACCATTACATGCTTTGCTCTTTTAGTGATCTTTGTTGGTCAACCACTCCTTGGGAGAGTAAAAATGGTCTTGAATTCCCACCATTTGTAAACAATCTGTCTGCCTGTGTTTTTGGGGAAGACCAAA
>JAJAGP010002265.1:0-27723 GCA_025084515.1 Ancistrus triradiatus | reverse complement strand
TGGCATCAGTTTTAAGAGAAGAGCTTCCTTAACACGGCACAGAAGGTGGCAAAGGGAAATTAACTTGATAATGTTTCTAAATATTAGACCATTATTAAAAATGTTCATGTTGTATCAGACAGAGGAGCCTGTCTCTGTTCATCTGTGACTGTCCCTGGACTTCTGGTTTACAGAGGCTGTCTCTCAGACTTTTTCCTAGTCTTGACATTCTGATAAAATCAGTGGTGGATGAAGTACCTAAAAGCTGCACTTAAGTAAAGTATCTTACCAGAAAATGACTTTGGTAGAAGTTAGTCATCTCTTAGAATACTAGTTGAGTGAAAGTCTTAAAGTACCTGCTATTTACTGTACTTTAGTATTCAAAGTAATTTTCTAATAATAAATGAACTTAAGTATTGAAAGTACAAGTAAATGCTGTTGATTTAAAAAAAAGTTTATGAAGTTTATTCTCAACTTATGCCTCTAAACTACTTTAAGAATTGAGCCCACCTTACACTTAGAGATCCAAGGTTTCATAATCAGAAATGTTATCTGAACAGGCTTAATGTTAGTTCTGATAAACAACATTAATGTTGTGGCTTTATTTATTTAAAGCCGGTGCCTAGCTGTTGGTATAGGGCACAAGGTAGGAACAACCCTAGACAGGGCGCACTCACACACTAGGAGCAATTTAGAAACACCAATAAAGCTAACAGAAGCTCTGCCCAACGGAGTCCGAGATCGGGATCAGACCAGGGATGCCGAGGCTATGAGAGCACATTGATATGCTTAGCCAGCCAATGATCTAACTTGAAAGTTAGGACCACAAACTCGCCAAACCTGCTTGCTTTCTACATTTACATTGACAGCATTTAGCAGACGCCCTTATCCAGAGCGACTTACAATTGGTACAGTCTTACAATCCAAGCAATTGTGGGTTAAGGGTCTTGCTCAAGGACCCAACAGTGGCAGCTTGGCAGAGGTGGGATTTGAACCCTGGACCTTCTGGTCCATAGTCCAGTACCTTACCGCTAGGCTACCAGTCTCTTTCTGTCACAGATCTTGCAACAGTGTTTTTGTAGTAACGACCTAAATGAAGATGCTTAGGTCAAATACATCGGAGTAGAAGTATGCATTTTATTCAGGGAATGTGGTGGATTAAAAGTGAAAGTTTGCAGAATTTTAAAACTCAAGAACAGATACTAAAAAAAAAAAGCTCAAGTACTGTGGCAAAGTATTAGTACATTCTTACATTACATCACTGGATAAAAATCAACTGTGTTTAACTTTTAATATTAAACATAGTTTATGTTTAATATAAATGTTATAAGTTGCAAGCCTTGGCTCACACACTGCAGACACGGGGAGGACATGCAGACTCCACATAAAAAGGACCCAGCTATCATATAGCAGGCAATTTCAACACGTTTTCTCAGACAGCATGATGGGAAAACGATCTCAAATGGAATCTAGTCGCAGTCTTGCACGATCTCCAGTCTTTGCAGATTCATAGTCAGTGACTACTCTGCAACAAACAGTCTGCAGATGTGAAAGGCTGTCAAACTTTAGTCTTTTAAAAATCTTGTCAGAACCTTTTCAAAGTTGCCTAGTGTATGATCAGCCTACAAACATCTGCTTACAGATTCAGAACTGAATCAGGGGTTATATTTATTAGTACAGATGTCAACGTTAGCCCATTAATAATGCATGAACCTAATCATTTTAATAGCACTTCCATTGCTTGACTGTGTGAAGGACCCATAGCCATCAGTTCTATCCAAAATGGACCCCTGTTCACTATTCGCTACATTCCACAAACTATAGGCACTTAGCACTCGCACACAAGGAGCACTTTAGAGACACCAATTAACCTAACACGCCTTTGGATTGTGGGAGGAAACCGGAGTACCCGGAGTAAACCCACGTGGGCACGGGGAGGACATGCACACTCCACACAGAAAGAAGCAAAACAACTCCACCTGGGGATTGAACCCAGGACCTTCTCGCAGTGAGGCGAAAGTACTACCCACCGAGCCTCCATGCAGATACAGTTGGGTGCAAAATGAGATCACGCATGTATGTTTTGTATTTTTCTCCATTTTAATACAACAGTTTCCATTACATATCATATAATCAGCCTAATAATTTCAGTGTAAAGTTGAATCTTTGAGGAGAAAAATCTTTCAACAAACCTTTACATTTTTCAACTTTGAAACATCTCCCCTCCACCATTTTGCTGTAATGACAGCTTGCATTTCAGCTGTACTCCATCAGCTTGTGCAAAAGCTGATCTATGCTCTCCCAGAATAATTTCACAGTAGTCCAAATAGTATCTTCCAATGTTACTGAAAGCTTGGCATTCTCTGACGTGCCCCATAAGAACTAAATGTGGTTTAGTTAATTTGATTGTGGAGCAAAGTTCATGATGGTCAGCACACCTTTATCATCTTTGATCTTCAAAAGCTTTGAGGTGTGTTTTGGGTCCTTATCCAGCTACAGCATAAATCCTTCTCTCCAAAGACCCAAACAAGTATTTTCACTAGTGATCTCTGACTTATGGCCCCCACTGTATTCACATAATCACATATTTACCCATAAAAAGTTGGAAAATACCCCACAAGTCATCGGTATTTAAAAAGTCTCCTAATACTCCTCATGTCACCAGGCAAGCATGCTTATGCATGCTGTTACTATTACATTTACCCGAGCCCCTTATTCCAAGGGAATTAAAAGAATCATACACAGTACAACCCAAGAAACTGAAGCACCTTGTTCCAACAGTGGCAGCTTGGCAGTACTGGGCCTTGAACCCTCAACCTTTAGGTTAATAGTCTAGTAACCTAACCTCTGAGCCACCACTGAGCCCTCATTGCACACTTCTGATATACTAATGTGATGACCACTATTAATCCCAGCAGATACCACATACATGTAAACACTTTTTACGTAGCTACAAAACAGGAGAACCACTGAATGAAAATGAATAGCACTTTACAACAAATTATAACAAAAATCTAATTAGAAACTACTTTAGCTTGTGTGTAAGCCAACTGGAAACCTGGTTGAGGATACTGCATCGTAACCATTTAAATACCAAAGAATTTCATTATCTATATTTAAATATTACAGTGTCCACTCAACTCATGCTTCACATTTGCATGTTGTACCATCTTTCACTGGATACAAAAACAGACAAACTGCTACACAAAAGTAACCTCAATATGCACACCAATACCAAAGAACGTCGAGGAACACAGATTCACACATCAAGTTTCACCTTCATACATTGGTCTTTACATACAGAGCTGGACCGCAGATATTTAAAAGTTCACACCTTTTAAATGGCCCCTAGACATTTTCATATCTGCTTAACTCCCAGGTGTGAGAAACCAGGATCTAATCAACATCAGTGTCACACACACACATACACTGGGACACTTCAGAGAAACCAATGAACCCAACAGGTCTGTGGAATGTGGGAGGAAACCAGAATATCTAGACAAAACCCACACAGACATGTTAAGAACATGCAAACTCCATACGAGCAGATTCCAGGCCAGGAAGAGAACCGAGGATCTCTGGAGATGTGATGCAACAGCTCTAACCACTGGGTCTGTTGCTTTACCCTTCATGCATGCCTCAGTGTAGGTGCTATGCAAACGTTGATTTGGTATGGCTGCTTAGCCAAGTTAGATGCTCATAGACAGGCTATAAATGCTGCTCACATTTCCAGATAAGCTCCCCAAACAAAAAAAATGAGCCACCTTGAGTGTTTATGGTGGTAGTAACTTCAAGCTCCTGCATGTGGCGTTGCATGAGAATGATCGAGCTGTAAATACCTGCAATGGTATTCATAGATTGAAAAGAGGTTTTACAGTGCAGTGAATGTCTCGTTTGATGTGTGGAAAACAGGTGTTAATGATTAGCAAAAAGGAGTGATTGCATATGGGCGTGCCAAAAGCCATAGTGTGAAGGAAGTAGCTGAATTTGTAGGTGTATCGATTCGAGTCTACCAGCAGTGGGGAAAAAGCCCAGTCTACAGGAAATTCTCATCAGAATTGTGACCGAAAGATGAAACTGATAGACAAGAACCGCCGGTGAAGAAAAATCACTTTGCTTTCAGGTGAGAATTGCTTCTAGAAGTCAACGCAGATCCTTCACAACCAACTTCTGAAAGAACACTCTGCAGGGAACTGCATACCATGAACATATGGAGCAGAGTGGCACGACTGGAACTGGACTGTTCATGACTGGAAATGTGTTATCTGCACAGATGTGAATGCCTGTACATGAATGATGCTAGGTGTCGTGTCCATTGAAGACAACCACAATCCCTATACTGAGCTGATGGACAACCAGGTATTTCCTTTTGCTCATTATCTTACTGAAAGACCGGTCAGATAACCGTCAGAGTCTCAGGAACAGTCAGTCATTAAATTATCTGGTCAGAGAACCAAACTGTCAATTAATGAAGATTAAATTCAATGTGTTTGTTTTAATTTTCTCCAAAATCCTATATGATATAAACATTTTTGGAGTTCAGCTTGACACGTTCTATCATGATCTCAAGTTTTCCAGGAAGCAAACTTTGTCCGGTGTTTTTCATGTTATGAATGGCTACCCTGATCTAACATTCTATTTTAAAAGTTCTTGAAACGAGTTTGTATTAATTCCTCCCTTAATGACTGTAAGCTTTCAACATTGTAGCAGAAGAAAATCAGCCCCAAACCATGGCTCTTGCACCATCTTCCCACAAAACCCATACTTATGAGAGAGAAGCAACAATACGCCTTCTAAATTTCCTCTGTGTCGACAAGAAGCCTTATTTTGGATTGACAAACATCTAACAAAGCAAGAGTAATGAGTAATTTACCTTCATTATCAGCCACCATATAAACTCAACTCCTTATATTCTAGGTAGGAAATAAAGCAGTAGATTCTGGCACATGCATTTACATTTTAACTAGGATCTACAGTCAGGAAAACACTCAAATCAAAAGCTTTTATGTCGCTGTTAAATATTTAAAGCCCGTCCTCTGGTCCCATAGTGACAAGTCAATTTTTTTCTATTACTTTACCGCCACCTAGTGTATAAGGAAGCATATAACAGTGCAGTACTTCCAACAAAGCTAGGATGTCAGGCAATAAGGCCAAAATTAGTTTATTAGATGAATCCCATGTATAATATATTTTTTAATGGATTTCTCTTCATTTATTAATTTGTAGTAAGCAGTTTACGCTGCAGAGGCTTGTGGCAGCACGGTTGGTGGGATGGGGGTTTTTGGCACGCAGTTGGCTTATCTGAATTACAATGTTTTCAAACCAAAACACCAGCATATTACAACTATTTAGGTTGTATATAAAGTAATTACACAGTAGTGGTCTTAATATTTTATACCAACTGAGTGATAAGTTTGACATCAATTCCTTTAAAAGATACTCGTCACAATCTAAGAGAATAAAAGAAAAGCATTAATCAGGTTACAGTCACCTAAAATAGAAGGAGAGTACAGAATTAATTCTTAAACTAATGAGTGAAACAGTTAAAAACTTAAAAAGGTCAATCAGATGGTGGTATTGGGTGATGATTTTTTAAATGACAGAAGCTCAGTGCTACACCTTCAGACATCCCCACGTGCCTCACCAAAATGTGTTGACTATCCAGACAGGGTTATCACAGTTAATACTTCATGGTCACACTTCAGCCATGTTGCTCTCCTAAGCAAAATTGATATTAAATAAACAACGACAGGGCACCTAATCCAGGCTAAAGCTGTCACAGCACACTGCTTGCAATGTCACATTTGAACAGAGGCAGTGGAGATGAATGCCAGTTGACTCATAAGGGTTTAGTCAAACTGCCACGCATGACTTCCGAGCCACGTGTCTCTTGGAGGGGTGGAAAGTTATGGTTAGACAGTATTTAAAGCAACCATCAAGGAAAACTTAGGTCATAGTTTTCCAGCCATGAGGCATTCCCTGATGTCGGGTCAGGAGAGACACTGCGTTCACTGACTGGTATATACACACACTTACAAGACTCAAACAAAGCAACCAATCTATGCGTGAAAGACTGTTAATTGGTCAGTTGGTGATTATTATTGTATTAACACAACACAGCACAGCACATCACCACAAAGTATGCCTTGGTCTCAGCATTGTAACGCAAAACTGCCTTAGAATTTGTGAATGTGCATGAGCTTTTATTTGGAGACATCTCACTGAATACTTTGTTCTGTACAAAGTCGAATGTGCTGACACCAAAACCACACAAAAATCATCAATGGAAATCAAATTTATTAACCAATGGAGGCCTGGATTTGGAGTCACGCACAAAATTAAAGTGGAAAAACACTCTACGGGCTGATCCAACTTTGATGTAATGTCCTTAAAACAAGTCAAAATGAGGCTCAGTATTGTGTGTGGCCTCCACGTCTCTGTATGACCTCCCTACAGCTCCTGGGCATGCTCCTGATGAGGTGGCGGATGGTCTCCCAAGCGATCTCCTCCCAGACCTGGACTAAAGCATCCGCCAACTCCTGGACAGTCTGTGGTGCAATGTGACGTTGGTGGATGGAGCGAGACATGATGTCCCAGATGTGCTCAATCGGATTCAGGTCTGGGGAACGGGTGGGCCAGTCCATAGCTTCAATGCCTTCATCTTGCAGGAACTGCTGACACACTCCAGCCACATGAGGTCTAGCATTGTCCTGGATTAGGAGGAACCCAGGGCCAACTGCACCAGCAAATGGTCTCACAAGGGGTCTGAGAATTTCATCTCAGTACCTAATGGCAGTCAAGCTACCTCTGGTGAGCACATGGAAGGCTGTGTGGCTCTCCAAAGAAATGCCACCCCACATCATTACTGACCCACTGCCAAACCGATCATGCTGCAGACAGCAGATCGCTCTCCACAGCGTCTCCAGACTCTGTCAATCCTGGTGTTCTCTGGCAAATTTCTCCTACTTAGAAAGATGAGAGAGGTCTGTAATTTTCATCATAGGTACACTTCAACTATGAGAGACAAAATGTGGAAAAAAAATCCAGGATTTAATTGTAAATTATGGTGGAAAATAAGCATTTGATCAAAAACAAAAGTTCAACTCAATTCTCAATAAAACAAACTTTGTTGGCAATGACAGAGATCAAACGTCTTCACCAGGTGGGCACACACTGTAGCTGATATTTTGGCCCATTCCTCCATGCAGATCTCCTCTACAGCAGTGATGTTTTGGGGCAACACGGACTTTCAACTCCCTATACAAGTTTTCTATGGGGTTGAGGTCTGGAGACTGGCTAGGCCACTCCCGGACCTTCAAATGCTTTTTACGGAGCCACTCCTCCGTTGCCCGAGGGGTGTGTTTGGGATCACTATCATGCTGGAAGACCCAGCCACGTTCCATCTTCAATGCTCTCACTGATGGAAGGAGGTTTTGGCTTAAAATCTCACGATACATGGCCCCGTTCATTCTTCCCTTAACACGGATCAGTCGTCCTGTCCCCTTTGCAGAAAAACAGCCCCAAAGCATGGTGTCCACCCCCATGCTTCACAGTAGGTATAGTGCAACTCGGCATTCTTCTTCCTCCAAACACAACAAGTTGAGTTTTTAATCAAAGAGTTCTATTTTGGTTTCATCTGACCACATGATATTCTCCCAATCCTCTTCTGGATCATCCATATGCTCTCTGGCAAACTTCAGACGGGCGTGGACATGTGCTGGTTTAAGCAGGGGGACACGCCTGGCACTGCAGGATCTGAGTCCCTCTCGGCGTAGTGTGTTACTGATGGTAGCCTTTGTTACTTTGGTCCCAGCCCT
The DNA here is from genome assembly GCA_025084515.1 of Ancistrus triradiatus. Lineage (NCBI taxonomy): Eukaryota > Metazoa > Chordata > Actinopteri > Siluriformes > Loricariidae > Ancistrus > Ancistrus triradiatus. The sequence goes on along the minus strand of JAJAGP010002265.1, from coordinate 19,927 downwards.
CTGCAGGTCATTCATCAGGTCCCTCCATGTAGTTCTGGGATTTTTGCTCATCGTTCTCATGATCATTTTGACCCCACGGGATGAGATCTTGCGTGGGGCCCCAGATCGAGGGAGATTATCAATGGTCTTGTATGTCTTCCATTTTCTTACAATTGATTTATTCACACCAACCTGCTTGCCTATTGTAGATTCACTCTTCCCCAGCCTGCTGCAGGTTCTACAACAATTTCTTCCTGGTGTCTTTCGACAGCTCTTTGGTCTTGGCCATGGTTGAGTTTGGAGTCTGAATGTTTGAGGCTGTGGACAGGTGTCTTTTATACAGAAGAATTGACAAGGTCCAAACAGGTGCCATTAATACAGGTAAACGAGTGGAGGACAGAAGAGCTTCTTAAAGAAGTTAAAAGAAGAAAGTTACAGGTCTGTGAGAGCCATAAAAATTGTGCTTGTTTGTTAGGTGACCCAAATAACTTATTTTCCACCATGATTTACAATTAAATTCTTTAAAAAATCCTACAAATGTTGGATTTCCTGGATTTTTTTTTCTCATTTTGTCCTCTCATAGTGGAAGTGTACCTATGATGAAAATTACAGACCAAGACCTCTCTCATCTTTCTAAGTAGGAGAACGTGCACAATCAGTGACTGACTAAATACTTTTTTGCACCACTTGTGTGTGTGTGTGTGTGTGTGTGTATTACTTGAATATCTCATAGCACATCAGCCAATATTAACCGCACATTATTAACACTGCATTTTCCCAGAGCTCATCACTCGCCATGAGTGAGACTCCCTATGTCACACACTGCCGTGGGTAAAGTCAATAACACAAAGCTTCTTTTATAACAAAGTATTTGATTACATCATGTAATGTTTTGAATAATGTATTGAAAGTGGAGGGAAAAAAAAACAACAAAAAAAAAACACATTTCACGAACCACAGCTTTTCCTCACTACATTTCCCAGTGCTCATCACTCATCATGCCATACAACTCCCTACATCACGCACTGCCGTATTTCTCTTCTGAAATTCTGAATTCAGAGTACAGTTTCTGCTGAATGTGTATTTATGTCGAATTTCTAATTGTAAATTTAGCTATGGAGAGTTCCTGTACATGATTTTCAGCAGCTATGTCCATACTGCTGGCTGGTAATAATATCATTGTGATATTTATACAGTCATTAAGCAGGTGACCTTATTCAGAGTTGAAGGTGCCATGAGTCAAGTACACAAATAATCCAAGTTTTCATTACCCGAGGCTAATACTACCCAGTGATTAAACACAAGTCCTCAGTTTATCACTTGAGTGTGCATATAATAAATACCAAGAGCTTAATGATACGGTTCCAAAGATCTACAACAAAAGTTCTTACAAGGATGCAGTTGTGTATCAATGAAAACTGTGGTAAAACAAGAAGATTTAAGAATACAAAATTCCATGCATTCACCCTTCATTACAGACCATGTGTTACTCATACCAAAAGCCACAGTGACATGCATTGCAAAATTCACAGTAATCCACCATTTTTTTTTTAAATGTATTTAGCAGGTTATATTTATGAAAGGGTGAAAACATTGGGTAGGAAAGAAGGATTTCTTTGCAGGAGGAAAGTGCCTTTGCAAATCCACAAACTTCCTCATTTATTAATTGCTTTTTCATCCTCAAAGTAAAATCAAGCTCTTGGTTAGAAACCTCTCAAAACTCTATGGAGCTATTAAACTGTCCACTTGCCAAGTAAATTACACTTGTTCATAAGAATTTACATCACCAATCATAACAGTACAGTTATTATCAACAGACGAATAATGCTGAGTCATAAGAGATGGGTTGCACTTTGCTTTTTAACATCTAATCTCGATGAGTCTCAGCTGTTTGTATTTTGCCCTTGATAACATTGCTAATCAGGTTTCCCTTCCCACTATTCTAATCAGGAATCTTACTCTGAAGACTGATGTGATACAACTGTAGGCAAAAATAGAACTGTTTATAGTATATAGTCTTCAGAGTAAGATATATACACTACAGTGGTAGAAGTGTGAAAAAGTGTTTGCCCATGTCTGTCACATAAGTGTTTTGGAACATCAACCCAATTTAAATATTAGTCAAAGACAACACAAGTAAACACTTAAGGAGTTTATTATTAAGGGAGAAAAAAAATCCAAACCTACATGGCCCTGTGTGAAAAAGTGACTGCCCCCCCTTGTTAAAACATAACTATGGTTCAATCACACCTGAGTTCACTGTCTCTAGCCACACCCAGGCCTGATTATTGCCACACCTGTTCTCAATCAGGACATCACTTAAAATGGTACCTGCCTGACAAAGTGAAGTACACCAAAAGATCCTTAAAAGCTACACATCATGCCGAGATCCAAAGAAATTCAGGAACAATTGAGAAAAAGTCATTGAGATCTATCAGTCTGGAAAGTGTTATAAATCCATTTCTAAAGCTTTGGGACTACAGCGAATCACAGTGAGAGCCATTATCCACAAATGGCGAAGACATGGAACAGTGGTGAACATTCCCAGGCGTGGCCGGCCGACCAAAATTACCCAAAGAGTGCAACGATGACTCATCCAAGAGATCACAAAAGACCCCACAACAACATCCAAAGAACTGTAGGCCTCACTTGCCTCAGTTAAGGTCAGTGTTCATGCCTTCGTCATAAGAAAGAGACTGGGCAAAAATGGCCTGCATGACAGAGTTCCAAGACAAAATCCACTGCTGAGAAAAAAAGAACATTAAAGCTCGTCTCAGTTTTTCCAGAACACATCTTGATGATCCCCAAGACTTTTGGGAAAACATTCTGTGGACTGACGAGACAAAAGTTGAACTCTTTGGAAGGTGTGTGTCCCATTAAATCTGGCATAAAAGTTACACAGCATTTCAGAAAAAGAACATTATAGCAACAGTAATATATGGTGGTGGAAGTGTGATGCTCTGGGGCTGTTTTGCTGCTTCAGGACCTGGAAGACTTGCTGTGATGAATGGAACTATGAATTCTGCTGTCTACCAAAAAATCCTGAAGGAGAATGTCCGGCTATCTGTTCGTGACCTCAAGCTGAAACGACCTTGGGTTCTGCAGCAGGACAATGATCCAAAACACACCAGCAAGTCCAGCTCTGAATGGCTGAAGAAAAACAAAATGAAGACTATGGAGTGGGTTAGACAAAGTCCTGACCTGAATCCTATTGAGATGCTGTGGCATTACCTTAAAAACGCCGTTCATGCGCGAAAACCCTCCAATGTGGCTGAATTACAACAATTCTGCAAAGATGAGTGGCCAAAATTCCTGTACTGTAAAAGACGCAAACGCTTGGTTGCTGCTAAGGGTGGCCCAACCAGTTATTAGGTTTGTGTGTGTACACACACAGACACAGAGACCCCTGGCCCATTCTTCCCCCGTCCTCCATGAATCAGACCTTTGGTGTCTTCCCTGTGTCGCACCTTCGAGGTACTTTCTCTATGCCCATAAGCCCTGGGACCTTCCATCCTATGTCTCCTTAATCCGGTCTGCACAATTTAGTGCTTCTCCTGTTGAAACAAACCCCCTTTAACTCAATAACGGGCTTGTTAATGAGCCGAGTAGTTTGATCAGGTGTGCTGGGAGCAGTTCAAACGTGACCTCTGACGAGGTAAGTGTTATCGGTTACAGTGCATGCCCAGGTGTGGTGTGCAGGATAGACCAGGAACGTCTGGACCCAAGAGACGAGTCTAGTGTGAGAGTAGGGACCCAATTAAGGCACAGAGAAGGGAACCAAGAGGTCAATCGTCGAGAAGAGATCAAAGGTCTGGAATGTGGAGGACGGCAGGAACATGTACCCCAGGGTCTTGCTGGGGTATCACGTAAAGTTAGGGAGCTTCGGGAACAGGGTGGTGTTGGTGGTCATGTGACACAGACCAAGCGTGCCCAAGTCCCAGTAAATTTTTTCAATTCATAATAAAGTTACCTTATACTGCATTAGTACTAAACTTTGCTCAGCAGTTTAAACATCATGTCACATGACTACTGTTGTAATACTACTGTTGTTCAACAAACTGATCCCATGACATACAATAGCAACGGTTTCGCCCACAGCTTCAATCTATGCAATCTTGTGACCGGAGTATTAAAAAGTACACCTAACAAACCAGGTCTGCATCACAAACTCCACAGCTTCATCAACATCATCCGATATCAAATCTTAACCCCAACACAAAAGCCATAGCATGAACAGAGCTTATGTAAGCTAGTTCTTCTATCAGTGTAACCATGTTGTAAGTGAGTGAAACCAAGCAAGTGCGACCAGGGGAACAGAACGAGCGTCTACAGGGAATTGCCAACTGGCAATTGGCACAAAAAATGTTGACACAGCTGAAATGACAAATACAGGATTAGAACAGCCACAAGCATGGCACTATTGCGGAGGCACGTGCCTCACAGTTTTTCATGCCAGTTGGTGAGGATTACTGCTGTGCAGCACGGAAAATGGCAATTTGTTGTCATAGCAAAACCAGCAGCACTTATATTAGCCATCTTGATCTGTGTGGCCACAGACTGTCAGTGCCCATGCTGACCACTGTGCACCTCCTAATGTGGGCATGTGAGCATCAGAACTGGACCATTTGGCAAGGGAAGAGGGTGGCCTGGTCTCATCATTTTTCTTTTATATTGTTTGGATGACTGGGTGCATGTGCCTTTCTTGGCACCAGGACACACTACAGGAAGAAGACAAGCTGGCGGAGGTTTGTTCGGTTCAATGTTCTGGTGGGAAATCTTGCGTCCTTGCTACTTTGGCACGTACCACCTACCTAAACACTGCTGCAGACCAAGTACACCTGTTCATAGCAACGGGATTCCCAAACGTCATTGGCCTCTTTCAGCAGGATAGTGCACCCTGCCACACTGCAAAAATATCCAGGAGTGGTTTACTGAACACCACAAGCAGTTGAAGGTGTTGACTTTGTCCCCAGATCTCAATCCAATCAAGCATCTGTGGGAAGTGCTGGACAAACAGAACTTAGTCTTCAGAGGTCTTGTAGAATCCATGCCTCAGTGAGCCAGAGCTGTATTGTCAGCACAAGGGGGACCCACACAATATTAGTGAGGTAGTTTTACTGTTACATAACTACACACAAGTTTAAATACATACAGGTAGTACAACATAATGTAATGTATACTGGTAATATCAATATCATGGTGACATTTACAGTTAGTCATTAGGCAGGCGATCTTATTCAGAGCGACTTGAAGGTGCCATGAGTCAAGTCCACAAATAATTCAAATTTTCATTACCTGAGACTAATACCACTCAGTGATTAAACACAAGCCCACCGTTTTGTCACAACGTGGGAGGCCCACACAACAGTGAGTCAGTTTTAATGTTCCAATAAGTGACAATATGGGTACAAGTAGTACAAAAAAATAAAAATGCATCCACACACAGTGCACCAATTACAGGTACACACAAGTCACCACTAAAGACTGCAAAAACTACACAGACTATGCAAATGAAGTTAACTGTTAACTCTTGGTGTTAAGGTTATCACGTACCATGTAACATGAAAGGTGGCGAGTGATTAAAGAAGCATTTTGTTTACTGTACTGATTTTTACATACACACACACACACACACACACACACACACACGTCTGGAAACATTGGTGTCTTCTGAACAGAGTTCCAGCTGTTGCCTATGTAAGGGGCCCGCAAATTAAGACTTGCGTTACTTTCTTTCGGTGGTGTTCACTTTAAATATATTTATTTCTACGGGCTACGGGTCTGTGGTAGTCTAGCGGGTAAGGTACTGAACTATGGACCAGAATGTCCAGGGTTCAAATCCCACCTCTGCCAAGCTTCCACTGTTAGGTCCTTGAGCAAGGCCCTTAACCCACAATTGCTTGAATTGTACCAATTGTAAGTCGCTCTGGATAAGGGCGTCTGCTAAATGCTGTAAATGTAAATATAAAAAAATAAAAATAAAAAAAAAAAATGCACAGAACCACCACTCCAGAACAAAAGCAGACAATTTTCATTTTCAACCTCAGGAAACTTTGTCCAGATGCACAATCATGCAATAAAAAGTACTACCCAAACTAAATACCAGTGGATGTAAAACCAAAACAGAGAGGTCTGGTCCTTTTATATTTGCATCCACAAATTTACCTGTGACAAGCAGCTTGCATTTAAATGTATTAACTGTACCAAGAAAACAGGAAAGGACAGACCGACAGACAGAATCAGACATCATAAGCTAGCTAGTGAACTCAAATGTGCAGTAACATTAAGGATAGGGTAGGGGGAAAAAATAAATAAAATTTGAAAAATCATCAGTACCCTGTATGGTTCCAGTAGAGCGATATATGCTTTTGAGAAACAGGCCATCAAATATTTGATATGGCAGCTGGTGAAACTATAAGGTATACTGATCCTTACTTATAAACCATTACAGAACTGAAACCAGTAAAACAAATAGAAAAAGACCCAAGACCGATACACTAACTTGTATTCAACCACAATGTCTGTCTGGTAGAAAAATGGTGTCCATTTGACTAGACCAATTGACTTTTACTAAGATTATAACACATTTTACCAAAACACTTCATGACCTTGTCCATATTTATTGTTTTAGTTATTTATTTATTTTGAATTAACCTTCAATATGCAACACCATTGCAAATGTATGAGTTTTACATAATTTAAGAGCAGGCGCACTGCATTCACTGAACACCCCCTAAACCAATTGCTGAGTGTTATTTAAATTAAAGGTTTGGTGATTAGATAATGCTAATGGGGTAGATGACTTTTTAAGAAACCTTTAAAAGATATTTTATTATTTTCCAAAACTTTTACAGCTGTGGAAAATGTCATAGAAACTTAAGGAATTTAACAAATTTGTATGAACAGTGGATTACAGCTGTATTAAAATGAAAGAAAACAAAAGGGAGAGGGACTTCAATTTTAACCAGTGTGTCTAGACTACTAATTAACAGGTTGTGAGCAGACTCAGGAAAACTGTCAAGGCCCGGAAAGTTTAGCTGCTGTTCTTAACGGCAAGTCATTCTGAATAACAACATCGGCTTAAGTCAATGTACTTTGTATATTTCTGCCATCTCACTTAAAAAGTAAACCTAAATGTGGTTTAATATTACAGCATTAAAGTTTCACGACAGCATTCAGGTGTGTAAAGTATGTAATGTTTTGAAAAGGGAACTCCGACCTGTACAGTCATGGGTAAATACAGCTGAATACCTGCCACACTCAGCTGTTATGTAGGCTTGGCTTGTCAGCTAAATAGAGAATCGTCAGCCTATTCTCTCACATGAACTTATAAAGCAATCTTACATTTTGTACTTTTGCAAGTTTATTACACTAAACAATACAAACGTGTATATGTATCTTTGTGGGGTCAAAATGTCTTCACAATAGCAATACATGAAGCATGTGGGAAAGCAAGCAAACTGAGGCTGCTGTTTGAGAAAAGTAAGAGGAAGGTCCTCACAAACATAAAAACCTTTGTCTGCATCTTTGTGAATGTCCACACAATGAATGCAACGGACGTGTGTTTGCAATCAGAACCATATACAGTAAGACAGAAACATTTCCCAAGGTCCTGTGGTGCAACATACAACAAAAGTGTAGAGGACAAAAAGTGCAAGTAACCCAGTGATTTATGCAACTAATTGTGTAGGACAACACAAGACAGCGCAACACTGTGCTAACTCACACCCAAACCCAAACCCAGTGCCCCCTTTTGTAGATAATATTTTGGTGCCTCTACTCCGACACATACGTAGACACGTTTTGCTTCCAAATGCCACTGCAATTTATTTTAGACATTGTTCTTCATACAAAACTGCATCTTCTTACTGAACAAATTATCTTAAAACATGCATCATTCTTTGCCTTGCTCAGGTTACTGGGGCCAGAGTCAGAGTCCTTTGGCCAGGAGTGTCTGTTGGGCTTCAGTACTCTTGATCTTCACTTGTGAATCCTTGCCTTAGACTAAGGACAGAGCTGGGGCTTCATAGTCAAAGAGTCTTATGGTGATCAGAGACGTCGGGCTGCTGTCTTCTGCCTCCCGTGGGTTTGCCAATGTCTCATGTGATCCACCTTGGTGTTACCTTCCGGTTCTCCTCTTTCTAGCTATGCTGCTATAGCTAATGCTGCCGGGGTCTCATGCTACACATGGCATCAGTGATTGTTAATAGACACTGTGCTCTTAATCAATAACTAATTACATTTTCTGTTTTCTCTCCGAGCTGTGTTCCGGTACCAGTTCCAGCCCCACACAGTAAGATGTTCATCTGCTGCAGCTTCACTCAAGTTGTTTCCGTCATCAGCTCCAGCCCCATCATACCCAGGCCACACCAGAGGACAGTAACCCTCTGCCTCCTCCAGTTGGCTGGAGAAGAAGTGCCACCAAGGACTTTCCTGCTTAGAATCTAGATCCTATGCATGTAACTGTAAGACTTATTTGATTAGATGGATTAGTTTCTCGCTTACATTTGTCATCTACACCGCCCAAGGAGGTTGGGGCCCTTTCTGAGTCTTGGTCCTCTCAAGGTTTCTTCCTCATAAGTTAGGGAGTTTTCCTTGCCACTGTCGCCCTAGGCTTGCTCAATTTGGGAATGGCTAAAGATATTAGAAGATACTCTAAAATTATAAAGTTGCTTTGAGACAATTCTCCAATGTGAAAGGGCTACATAAATATCTGACCTGGGGGGGTTCATTGTTGTTTTTTAAGCAACAACCTCACGTTTCAGGTATTGCTATGATTGTGGGGCTATTCAGTTCAAACAAATCTGAACAGCAAACGTACACGTTTGTATTACTATATTTGGAAGGATGTTCCATACACGTTACTCTACCCTTAGCAACCTAAAACAAAACATTTTTTTAAACTTTTTTTCCTGCTAGGACCAGCCAAACGACCGTATTATTGCTTTTGTTTATTGTCATAGTTGTGACAACATTATGTACATTTGTGAAAACCTTCCACAGCCCGTGTATTACTTTAGCTAAATGTTGCTAACCAACTGATAACTTGAAGCAAATCTTATTTGCGTTTTGTGTCTTTTATTTGAGGACCAGCCAAACGCTCCAAAAGCCTACATTTCCATGTACCGCTGTCGACAAAAATATACAAAGAAATAACTTGTTTCTATAATTTTCTAAAATTCCAGCACACGAATCCAACTGTATATATAACATGTCGTTTTTGTGATAATTTAATTGATATTGACTCTGCAAGCCTAAAAAGCCGAGTTATAATGTGAAGCTATTAAAGTGTTTAACTCAGACAGTAAGGCCTAACTCATAAGGAAGGAAGGGTTGTGTATAAAACATGAATCATTACAAGCCAACAAAAAACTCAACAGTTCAGCGGAATTGGATACCAACATAAGCTTAGTAGTTATACCGCACCTGATTGGGATCATCGTAATAGACAGCGATGCAGCCGAGTTTGGGAGCGATGCTGCAGCTCTCAGTGAATGCAGCTCCGCTCTCTTTATACGATCCTTTATGCAACTTGTATGCAACAGTGATCTTCTTTACCGGGGGCGATCCAGTCCGGACAACCACCTCTGAGAGCAGTCCGGTATAAACCACCAAACCGACCACAGTCAGGACGAGACAAACCAGCAAAAACAAGATCAGCGATAGAATAACAAAGTCAGACATCTTCCGCTTGATCTGTCCTTGTGTTAGGTGAAACACCGAACCGTCGGGCACTGACACTCACAGGAAACGCTACTTAAATGCCAAACACCAGCGCTCCAGATAAACGCGCTATGTTGATGCCTGGTAATTTTCCTTGCAAAAATATAAGGATTAAACTCAAACCACTGCCTGCGCCCTATAAAGTGCACTAGCTATGGTGCAAAAACAATTACCTCGCTGCCTACGTAGTGCACTCGTTTAAGGAGGAAAGACATTTTTGGCTATACTCACGCAGCTTTACTTCCCTCAACAGCAACTCACTGCTTCCTGGTTGTACGTACCATGTTTCTGTCTCGGAGGGGAGACCGAGCGTTATGGTATGCTCCAATCAGGGTTAAGAGTGTATCCAAGTCAAAACAATTTCACGGTTTGTAATATGTTGTTTTTACAGCGGCTTATGCACAGCATTTTAAGGGCCTTCAGAATACAGGTGTGTGCCGTTTAACGTCCGCATTGCATTCTATGAAATAGGACATTAGCAGTCACTTAATGACATACAGTGAGTAATTCTTATCTTTGTATCATTTATAAAATTAGAAACACTTACCGATAAAACGAAAACAAAAGTCATGTTTTGTCTGTCAGCAGGTGTCACAAGGGTTTGCTCATACTAGTTTTCTGTCATTCCGATGTGAATTATACATATATAAAACATTTTTATTTCCTGTCATACTTCTTAAAGATTTCGGACGTTTAAGCAAACAGACGTTGATTATAGTTGCACGGGTATTATAATTGCTATAGTAATATTGTACAGTGGTGCTTGAAAGTTTGTGGACCCTTTAGAATGTCCTATATTTCTGCATAAATATGACCTAAAAATGTCCTAAAAGTAGAGAAAGAGAACCCTGTTAAACAAATGAGACAAAAATATTATACTTGGTCATTTATTTGTATTTGCTTGGTATTTGCTCATGTTTTTTGTGATTGAGTTATTGTAAAATAAATGGATTCTGTAGTGCTGTTTCAAGAAATACAAAACTTCTTTAGTGGAAAAAATAAAGGAGTAAAAATTAAAAAATAAAATTGGTGCAATTAAATATTTTAACAATTTGACAGCAGTCGTTTAATTACCAAAATGGCACCAATTACAATAATGGCAGTTGTACACTTTTGGCCTCCATTTGCTAAAGAACTGGAAATTGTATGATAGAAATTAAAATGCCAATTCTGGTGAGCCAACTTCACTAATGTGTACGTGGCTGTATCAGACACCGCAGAACAGTGCATTAAGTAGCAAGCAGAATACTACCAATAATAATAGTGGTAGTGCACTAATTAGGATTTCCATTTACGATAAACTAAAGAAGATTTATAGATCCCTTTAGTTTTTAAGAAGGGTGAAGATATTAGAGATCCAGTGTTTGGGTGGTATTCCAGTCTAAAACACTAGCCAACCATTACAGGGATCTGGATTTGAGTCCAGGAAGTGCCTTCTGGATGGGTCAGGCACCTCTGGTAGACAAGACTGAGTGTGTATGAAGCAGGTGAGGCCCGCAGTGCTGCAGAAGCCACCTCTGCTGGCTCTCAGATGGACTGTCGTCCCATCCTGGTCCCGCTTATGCTTGTACCCTGTCTAATCCCCGGAGGAAAAGGGGTTAAATTAGGAAACTCACATGCTTTTAGTTCACTTTTAGATTTCTTTGGAATTAAATATTAGAACTATATGGATTAACCGACCAATTCAGGGAGGGGTGCTTTAATAATCTTCAAAATAACAGCAATTAACAGCAAACAAAGAACACACTAGATAATATAAGTCAAAGCATTTCTTTCACTGCTGCAGCACTATGGATCATGTTCTGATTTCATAGATGTCTGGTACATGAAATGAGAGTTCACTCAGTTGAAAAAATATGTGAATGTACTTTATATGTGAGTCTGGATATAATTGGATACTAAGGCATAAAGGGCTTGATGGTCTATGCTCGATCAGTCTGAGTCTTCAGAGTCTTCCTCTTCGTCCTGCTGACCATTTTCTTTTACCTCAGCATCACTTTCCTTGGTCGGAAAAAGAAACAAAAAATGTTGCCATACAAAGGAAACGGTATAAACTGTATGCAGTAGGGTTTACTTGTCAAAATCCAAACTAAAAGACCTCCTCTTCCTCGTCCTCCTGTGCATTTGAATGCTGAGAAGTTTCCTCATCTTCGTCATCACTTTCTGTTGTGCGTTGTGAGAGAATCTCTTCACCCTAACAGCAGAAACACTCCATATGATAAGGAAATACCATGAACAAACACTATCTGTGTATGTGGTCTTGTGTGTATCTGTGAACAGTGGCAACTTGGCAGATTTGAACCCTTGACCTTCTGGTCCAGAGTCCAGTACCTTAACTAGACTAGACTGTGGTATGTACGATGCACTGTACATTTACATTACATTTACAGCATTTAGCAGATTTTGAGCAGTCTTACAATCCAACAATACAACACAATACAATACAACACAACACAACAGTGGCACCTTGGCAGAGGTGGGATTTGAACCCAGGACCTTTTGGTCTGTAGTCCAGTACCTTAACCGCTAGGCTACCACTAGACTGTATAGACCACTATACTGTATATGAATTATTGTGTAATTCCTTACAAAGAAGCTTTAAAAACAGAGTGTAGCAATGCAGATAATGGATCACTTCACGTCAGACACGTTATCCGTTTTAATTACCGGTAACTAACTTCAGCCACTGACATACAAACTAGAGGCTGCGGTGCGAGATCAATTTCCTTGTACATGTTGTCACATTTTTGGGAGTTCTCTCGGTGTGTAAAACAGCATCGGTCATGTTTCTTTACCTTTTGTTTTTCAAATGTAGCTTTGGGGAGAAGGAAGGACATTTTTTAAGCTCTTATCATAAAGCATGCCTACGTGACTTGCCTCCCCATACTAAACACAAACAGCACAAGTAGTTGTTAAACAGAAATCACCTTCAGGTCTCTGTTCTTAAGATTGCCCAGCCAGAAAGCTTCCTGGCATTGGTTAAGAGTAAGCATGGCCTTCACACGATACACAAACTGCTCAAGGCTCTTCTTTAGTGCTGGCACATGGTTGGTCAGTGACATGTCCTGACGAGTCTGAGAACAGAAAGGCAATACCAGATTTCAGACTTCCAGAACCAAAAAGGTCAAACATTTAATTAGCGTCCACAATACATCCAAACAACATATTATATACCTTACTTATATACTACACATTATAGCACAGACCCCACGATATGATTGGCTGAGAGACGATTTCCCCGTGACTTTACTGACGATAATGGCACTGTGACCGATGCTCTAAGTATTACTCCACAGCATACACGTGTAACCTAACAAAAGCAGCCAAGGTATAATGAGTAAAACGCTGCCAAAATGAAAGCTATAATTAAAATATATTGGTTTGGAAAACGATACAAATTTGGAAGATGAAGCTATTAATGACCAACCTGAGCCAAAGGTTTATCACCTTTAGTATTTGGAAGCTGGAAAAGCAAAACAAAGTCAATACTTTTAATCAAACGTCCCTGAACTCTTAATGGATTCACAGCTCGACTGAAGAGCAACGAGACTGAAGATCAGTTTTAGTCCCATCAACAAAAATGAACTGAATCAGCTTCATCCCTCACAAAGACGTCGTTTGCTGGTGTTAAACTCTGTATCTTTCATTAAACACCATCCACGGCTTATCAGAGCTTCATCTGACAGGAATTGCTATGTTATCTGTAAGTCCAGATCTTAACCCAGTGAAGCTGCTGAAGCTCTCCTAGTCTGCTGTTACATTTCTGACTGATAAGATTAACATTAAGAGCTTCATCATACAAATTTATAATCGCTAATCAAACGGGATCCTAGACTTTGGTTAGAACACCGGGACCTCACTCCGATTTGCTTCATTTACATTTATGTCATTTAGCAGACACCCTTATCGAGAGCAACTTACAATTATAACAGTCTTTCAATCTAAACAATTAAGGGTCTTGCTCACGGACCCAACAGTGGCAGCTTGGCAGAGGTGGGATTTGAACCCTGGACCTTCTGTTCCATAGTCCAGTACTTTAACCGCTAGGCTACCACAGTCGGTAATATTGGTAATTCTGTTCCAGAATCGCATTTGCAAACAAGTTTCCTCCTGGTTATAATAATTATTATTACATTTATTACTTTACGGCACACAATGATCACCTGCATAGCGGACAGTGTTCTGGATTATAATTTGGAGTTTGCCCATGCTTAGTTGGATGTGTAGGTTACACTGAGAATGTACCCTTTTCCTTTAGTCTCTTTTACCTTCGAGTGGCCACACATGTGATGAAGCTGCCTGGTGCTAAGCTGGATGGTCTTCAGTAAACTCTGAACATCCTCCTGTTAGAAGCACCAAGCACGTATCTGTCTTATCCGTCACATGATTTGAAATAACAACGTAACACGACAGTGGATTGGTCTTGACCAGAACTGAGTGAAGGTAAATGTACCTTGTGTTTTTTAAAGCTGTAATCAAGTAAAGGCATTCCAAGTTTGAGGAAGGACTCCAGAAAAAGCCTGCCATACTGGAGAAACCACAGCAATCAGAACAAGGGTCAGTTTTCACCTTATGTGCGGTACAAGTTAAAACATAGCCTTTATTTATTTGTGCAGCTCACCTTTAGACAAACGTTGAGCACGGATCTGCTATCAAACATCTTTGAGAAAAAAGAACACAGTAGTTATATTATGTCTATAAAGTTTTACAGCTATAGCCTGCATTCTATAACGTGGATACACCTTCTCTCAGTGTAATAAAACTGCCAGTGCTGTCAGGATTCCACCAGTGCTAGTTTAGATTGAGATCATATAGTTTTATCCTACTCTTTCTTTCAAACTGACTGCATAATAAATCCCTGGGCCTCCAATCTGGGCAGATGCTGCACACTGTGTGTGAAAGATAAGGCAAGGTCAAAAATGACTAAACTCAAGAAGCAGTCGGTGGCTGCAAACTGTACAGAGTTTCTCACTGGTCCACAGTCCTCCTTCCTCAGCTGAGAGGTTGTGCACCCAGCAAGGGAATTGGGTAGACAATGCAGAGGAACTACAGCTGTTTCTGAGAGCACATCTAAATTTGTGGTTCAATAGCTCAATTCCATTACTAAATTAAAAAGGCACCTGTTGATGTCTACTATCATGGTCATTTTTGTCCATTTGCTAAAGTTGCGTTTCTCTCCTCTTCATTTTCTTGAGTTTGCTGACCTCACTGCCCTCTATAAACCTTTTGCGTCACCTGTGTACTATAATCCCAAAGCAGAAAGAGTTGATACAGTATGGAAAATGCAAATTAAAAAATAAGACAGTGCTCCTTACATTTACTTGGGAGTTTTACTTCACTGCAGACAG
This sequence comes from Ancistrus triradiatus, assembly GCA_025084515.1. Classification (NCBI taxonomy): domain Eukaryota; kingdom Metazoa; phylum Chordata; class Actinopteri; order Siluriformes; family Loricariidae; genus Ancistrus; species Ancistrus triradiatus. Next base: position 4,877 of record JAJAGP010002265.1, on the reverse strand, counting down.
TATGAACCCAAGATACGTCATGTTTTGTCTGGTTAACTTCATTTAATGTGTTAAAAAACACCCATTCCTGCATTTCAAGCCTGTAACACATTCCAATAAAAGCTGGGACGAGGGAAATTAAGGGCTAGTAATGAGGTTTTGGTAAAAAAAAAAAAGCAGCATCCAGGAAAAGCTGAGGATCTCCAGTTTGTCAACAAATGCTTGAGAAAATTATTGAATTTAAAAACAATGATCCTCAAAGAAAATTTGGATGGGATTTACAAATGCCTGAAAGGCAGGAATGGATGTATATTAGAAACTGAAATGAAGTTGACCAGGCAGAATATGAAATATCTTGTCTTCAATGAAAATAGTCAAAGCAAATGTAACGAACACTGTGGGTCCCCCATAACGTTCCAACTGTTTGTGATTTGGAGTTGTAATCTCTCCAACTGCTGTTATGTATACTACATAGTTCCAAAGTCAGGTTACGTAATTGCTAAGACTTCTTTTTTTCATAGACCTGCACATTGTAACCTAACAGTCCCATAATATTTATGCTTAATATTCTGCATAAAATTCTGCAATTTAGTTTTGAAAATGTACAGCTTAGCTTCAGACAAAACACAGTACTGTATTTCAGGAAGGTGTGTGTTCCATATGGATGCAGAAAGCAAAACAAACACTCAAGTCAGGGACTCTGTACCTTGACCAGGTTCACGAGAATGTGGAAGTCCCGTACGGCCAAGTTCCATTTTAGGAGTTTCTCACTCTGAACCTGGACATTACCAAAAGAGTAACATTATTAACCCAGTACAATGTCTTATAAATATACACTCATTTTTATTTCCACAACAACAGATATTCAATCAGTTTTTCCAGTTCCATGTAATTTAGTAGACGCCCTTATCCAGAGTGACTTACAACTGATACAATCCAAGCAATTGTAGATTAAGGGCCTTGCTCAAGAACCCAACAGTGGCAGCCTGGCAGAGGTGAGATTCGATGCCCCTAGACCTTCTGGTCATAGTCCAGTACCTTAACCACTAAGCCACCATGACCCACATGTCAGTTCTCAGTTTGATTAGGCATGTGCAGAACACACACAGACACATACCTCTCTGCTGTCTGTCTGCTTTCCAGGAGGTATCTTCCGTACACACTTCTCCAGCTCTGTCATCATGGCTTTATAGTACACCAGGAACGTTTGCCTAAAAAGTTTGACAAGCTATCAAACACCCTTAAGCTTTAAGCACACTACACAACACTCAGTGTACTGCTCAGGCTTTGCCTGCAAGCTTTCAGACTTTGTGTAGTCGTAGTGTAGTGCAGACTTCGTTAAATGATTAGGGGGTCTATCTGATTTATCTATCACCAACACAGAAGAGATGATCACAAAACATCACTCTACCTTCTCATGTGTCAGCAACTGGAAACTCAGTGTGCACTAGATACACTGCCTGGGCAAGAAAAGGTCACCTGGATTTAACTAAGCAAATAGTTACATAATTAAAAAAAAACAGCCTCCCATCAGATAATTACTGCATGGGTGATTATATTTCAGCTGGCAACAAGTTATTTAAGCCTAACTGATGCAGTGAGTAGCTTCTCATTTGGTAAACAACCATGTCGAAAGACACATCCTGTGGTTGTGGAAAAAATATTAATCTGTTTCAGAAGGGTCAAATTGTGAAAGAGTGGTTCAGGGAGCGTGAGACATCATTTTCACACATGGATTAGCCACCACAGAGTCCAGACCTGAACCTCATTGAGAATCGTTGGGATGTGCTGGAGAAGACTTTGTGCAGTGGTCCAAATCTCCCATCATCAATACAAGATCTTGGAGAACATTTGATGCAACTCTGGACAGAACTGCTTCTGCAATGTCACAACATTTATTTCTGTCCATCTTTCCCCCCAAAGATCTTGTATTGATGATGGGAGATTTGGACCACTGCACAAAGTCCTCTCCAGCACATAACAACGATTCTCAATGAGGTTCAGGTCTGGACTCTGTTAACTATTGAATTATTTGCTTAGTTAAATCCATTGGGTGACCTTTTTTTTTTTGGCCGGGCAGTGTATTAGGTTTCATTACATAAGTGAGCCAATTTTTATTTGACTGTCTGCATGGAACTTTGGCTGTAGACTAAAACAGCTGAAAGAGAACGCCTGTAGGACTGTGCAGTACCTGTTGAGTGTTCGCCAAGTGCGGGAACTAGCGTCTTTGGCTGAATTTATCAGCTCTGGGAACCCCTCCCCTGCAACCTCCTCCACTGCTTTCAGTACATCATCAGCATGCTCTAGATAAATACTAGAGAGAAAGAAAATAAATTACATAAGATCAAAAACAATAGTAAAAAAAATATTGGTACAACATGGGCATTACCCAAGGAGACTCTTGAGGGTATCATTGAATTTGTTCCCACGTTCCTTCGCTCCACTCGTCACCACCCACTCCTGACACAGAAAATGCTTCGCCAGGGATGCTGAAAGAAAAACACAACATATACCAGGGATGTGCAATACATGTAAAAAAATGTTATCTTGATATTTTGGCAGTACTGTATGTCTTGGGTCTAAAGTATTCCAAAGTGGTGTGAACCCATCTCTTTCAGCCACCTGAAATTGGCACCATGTCTTTCATGATGTAGTTTGTTGCTTTTCTTGTCATAAGGCCCTTTTTAGCAGAATGAATTCTGCTAAAGTTTGCTGTTGTGTGGTGTTTTTTGTGCTGGTACATTGGCTGGTTTAAGCCTGACGTGGACAGCTGACTCCCCAAGTTTCGTCATAATCGTCTTATTCATAGTGGTTAGTTTTTTCACGACGCTGAAGTTGGTAATCGAGCGGGGCCTTTAATGGCAACCTATTTCCTACAAAGTTTGCCATCTTCTCAGCAACATCTGTCTTTTCAATTCAAGCCAACTCCATGCGAGTCAGGATGAGCCACGTCTAGCAATTAACTCTATTGTCATAAACTGCAAGGCTGGTGGTGTCTGTATTTTGTCTCCTGACACCATTTGTTCACTCATTTTTTGTGATTTTCAGTTATGTGTTTTTTTTGGTAGAACGCTAGCTTGATTTGTGGCGTTAGCACGCTGCATGCAGTTGCCTATCCTTTTGTTTATTCGTCGTGATCAGCACCAGTGACCATGTTCAGTGACACACACAAGGTTATATCTATACACAAGGTTACCTCAAGACAAGTCTTACTCAAGTCACACTCAAGTCAATGCCAATTTAGTGTAATCAATTAACCTAACACGCATGTCTTTGGACTGTGGGAGGAAACCGGAGTACCCGGAGTAAACTCACGCGGACACGGGGAGGACATGCAGACTCCACACAGAAGGGACCCAGGCCACTCCACCCTGGTATTGAACCCAGGACCTTCTTGCTGTGAGGCGACGATGCTACCCATCGAACCACCGTGCCGCCCAGTAGCCTATCCTACCTGGCTACATGACACACAATATGTGAACTCTTAAGGCGAGTTTCTGAATGTACAGTCTTATCTCGCCTACCTCTGTTTCATGGCTATTTTTGGTAAGAGGCGAGTTTGGCAACTTACCTAGACAGAGGCAGTGACGTTCATACCTGATGCTGACATAGTGCGTGTTACGGAGCAGCCCTACTGATCGTACAATCACATTTTCCACGTTCATTTGGAAGCATACCTTAGGAGCTCTTTTAGGGGTTAAGGTGCTTTATGAATATATTTTTATCTTTACTAAGATCCATTCCTAACTTTAAGAGGGAAACACAAACAATTCCCACAAGATCTTTCTTAGAAGTTTGTCACGTGGAGCAACTCTTAGCACTAAGAATCTTTATGAACCCGGCCACCAAGTCCTTAATTAGTAGTCTAAATTGGTTTGCCAATCACATGCACCTGCCTTATAGAAGAGCTCATTTAGATCGCCATTAGGTTCAGAGAGTTTAAATACAGCAAAAGTCTCCAAATACAACTTTGGTCTGTGGTCAAACACTCTAATGTTTGTATACGTTTTCCCTGTACTGCTTAATCTGTAAAATCTCCAGCTGTTTAAAACCACCTCATAAATTCCTTTTAAAGCATGAACCTGTGAGCTGAAGCAGTGCTGGATGTGTGCAGATGGACTGACCTGTGTGTTCTTTGTAGAAGCTGTGGTTGGATCCTCCAAACTGGCTGAGCACAATGAGCAGCTGAGTGAGCGTCAGAGCTGTGCTTAGACTAGGCACAGTACTCCGGAAATTCAGCAGGTACTCAAAACTGTGCCTAAACATGCGCGCACACACAGAGAGAATATTTCAGTAATTCATTACTCAATAAATGAACACGATGCATCACTGACACTAATCTAATAAAGCAATGTCCACACAATCACGACATATGAATGCTGATCAGCTGATACGCTTCGAAGACAACAGTTCATCTTCAATAATCATCTTCAACAAGTATCCTAATCAGGGATGCATTGAGTTGAAAGCCTATTCCAGAATGCACAACACTTTGAGTCTCGAGGCGGATGGGCTACAACAAGAACAACCCACCCAGTATTAGTATAGTGCTCAGTAAGCGTAGACAGTAACCTGAGCTCAGTATTGATTGTCAGAAAATGGAGCAAATGATTTTATTAATCATTTTATATATATTTAGATAGATATGTATATGTATGTGTGTGTGTGTGTGTGTGTGTGTGTGTGTGTGTGTGTGTGTGTGTGTGTGTGTGTGTGGCTCTCACTTGATAAGCTGATCCATGGTTAGGTCTGTGTCATCCTCCTTCAGTCGTTTGGCTAACACACCCAGAGCACTCTTTAACAGAGCCCGCTGTCCCAGGTGGGAGAAGCCAGACCTGAGAACACACTCCAGCATATCACAAACTCGCATCATCAAGCAGCTTCATCATCATCATCAT
>JAJAGP010002264.1:0-125221 GCA_025084515.1 Ancistrus triradiatus | reverse complement strand
GCATGGTTGCCAACTTCCTTGAATACACCATGATTATGAAATATCAGTAATGTTCTGCTGTGTTCCCATTCCCACCCCTCATTAACTTCCCTCATCATATGTAATATCAGATTTCATAGTGTTCCAATATTCTGTCTGTGAAACATAATAGTTTTATTGATGTAACACTGTTCTGCATGTTCAGTCATGCTCAGATATTTGTATGGGAATTGTACTCCTCTTAGTTTATCTTTCGAAATCACTAATAATCAGCTTCAGTGACATGAGAAAAAGCAAGTAGCTGCTTGAGAGGAGAGGATTACTGTCATATATTTCTGCTCTAGGCTTAATGCTATGATTCACAAAAAAAAAAAATCCACAAAGCATTCCATTCTATCCCCACTTATCCTGTTATGGGTTGCTGGGAAGGGTCTGGAGTACCCAGAATTCACTGAATGCAGGCAGAAGTACACCCTGGGCAGGGTACCAGTCCATTGCAAGGTACACAAAGTAGCACTTGCTTTTAAAAATGTTTTCCAAAAAATGTGAAAACTTCATTTGCTTTAACAGTCTATACAGGGTGCAAAACTGGGACTGTTGCTCAGCACTGTTTGGTGATTTCCTGACTTATCACATTTGGTGAACCTGATAATAAGCTGATGAGTTGAGTTATGTTGTCACTCCCGCCGGCTCGCCGCACCTGCTGATCACGCGCACCTGTTCCTCATTTCGCTCGTCAGTCCCGCACTATTTAACCCTCACTCAGTTCACTCTCCCCGTGGATTCACAATGTTCCTACCCTGCCTCACCAGTTCGGCCTTGTCGTGTCTTGTCAATAAAACCACCTCACCAGCCAGTGGCCTTGCGTTTGTCTCCTGCTTCCCACCGAGCATTACAGTTCAATCCACCGACATGGAGACAGCGGCTACTGGCTCTGGCCGCAACCCTGCTCCTGCCGACGGACGGTGGTTCACCGACTTTCGTGCCCGGCTTGGGGAGGTGGCTCAGGCCGTGAAATCCCTTGCCGAGGACCAAGGCTCGCTGATCCATTCGCTCAACGGGCTCGTCCGGCATCTCTCACCGCTGCTGCCGCCACCCGCCGCCGCGGACCTCACCGCCTCCGTTCCGCCTCCAGTCGGCGACCCCGCTCGCCAGCCTCCCGTCGGCGACATCGCTCGCCAGCCTCCCGTCGGCGACCCCGCTCGCCAGCCTACCCTCCGCGACTCCGCTCGCCAGCCTACCCTCCGCGACTCCGCTCGCGAGCTTACACTCCGCGACTCCGCTCGCCAGCCTACACTCCGCGACTCCGCTCGCCAGCCTACACTCCCTCCGGGGGTTCGCCCGGCAAGAAAACCCCCGGACTCGGAACCACGCACAGGGATTTTACGTTGGAGTCCTAGCTCCGACTCGGACTCCATGGAGGGGGGCTCTGTCATGCCCGCCGGCCGCCCGGCTCGCCGCACCTGCTGATCACGCGCACCTGTTCCTCATTTCCCTCGTCAGTCCCGCACTATTTAACCCTCACTCAGTTCACTCTCCCCGTGGATTCACAATGTTCCTACCCTGCCTCACCAGTTCGGCCTTGTCGTGTCTTGTCAATAAAACCACCTCACCAGCCAGTGGCCTTGCGTTTGTCTCCTGCTTCCCACCGAGCGTTACATATGTAGTCTAAAGTTAGGGGAATCACTAAACTGATCACTCGTGCACCCCTGCATATGGTAAAACATGCTTGAAGTGCTGGTTTGGTATTAAATAGTAACAATATAATAATAATACAATATGATTTATGATAGGGATACGTTCCAATAAATCTGAGGTGAATGTATCATAAACCGAGGAGTTTGACATATACTTTATATATCATGCTTCAAACTCTTACTCTTACATTAAACTACAGTTGGGCACGATCATTAACACAAAGCTTTAATGCTAAAATATATGAAATAATTATGATAAAAGTGTTGAATATCTAATGTAATTTACTGAATAACGTACTGAATGTGAAAACATAAACAAACTGGTAAGTCCATTTTCAGAATGTGGTTTCTGCTGAATGTGTATTTATGTGTATTACTAGATTCCTCTCGTAAAGTTGAAAAATCGTAAACCAAGCCATCATAAAAATGTCAGTGCCTGTAGCAGCAAAATTGACAAAACATTGGCACTGCTGAGAGTGATGCACAGGCAGAGAGGTGTCGAGTCAGGTATAATGCAAATTATCAAACCCACAAATTTACAGATAATGCATTAATTTCGGAATTCATTAATTTTCAGATTAACTCTGAGCATTTCCGATGCAAAAACGGAAGTCGGCATGACTGGCTCTGGAATGGAAGTCGGCGTGACTGGCTCTGGAACGGAGGTCGCCGTGACTGTGGAGCGAGCATCGTTGTAACTGAGCATGGAGCAGGCGTTGGTGCACCTGAGTCTGGAGTGAGAGTTTCCATGACTGAGTCTGGAGCTGGCATTGTCTTCGTAACTGACTCTGGATTGAGCGTCGGCTTCGTGACCAACTCTGGAGCGACCATCGCCTTCAGAAACTTATTTCTTCTTGACTGACTTTGGAACTGACGTCATATTGATTGATTCTGGAACGGACGTCTTGACTGACCCTGGAACTGACATCTTCTTGACTGACTCTGGAACGGACGTCAAGTTGACTGGTTCTGGAACGTACATCTTGACTGACCCTAAAACTGACGTCATCTTGACTGACTCAGGAACTGACGTCTTCCTGACTGACTCTGGAACTGACGTCTTCCGGACTGACTCTGGAACTGACGTCTTCCGGACTGACTCTGGAACTGATGTCTTCTGAACTGACTCAGGGACAGACGTCCTCTTAACTAACTGTGGAACTGATGTCATCTGGACTGATTCTGGGGATGAGCAAATTGCTTGGATCCCAACTTTAAGCTTGCCAGCGTGGGTCCCTGCGTCGAGCTACTGACTGTGGATCCCGTCATCGCCACGCCAGACAGTAGAGCTAAGGAGTCCCTCTGGACTTTCTCAGGAAGAGGGCCAAAAACAGACCCTAGTGTCTCCAAAAACTGGCCACAGTTCCCAGTGACTGACTTGGGGGCTGATGTCATCTTGACTAACTGGAACTGTCATTCTCTGGACTGACCATCGGATCAAGCAAACTGCTTAGATACCAACATCATGCTAGCGAGTGTGGGTCCCGGCATCGAGATAGTGAGCGTGAATCCCGGACTCTGGGACGGACGTCATCTTGAGTGACCCTGGAACTGACGTCATCTGGACTGACTATGGAACTGACGTCTTTTGAACTGACTCTGGAACTGACGTCTTCTTAACTGCCTCAGGGACGGACATTTTCTTAACTGACTCTGGAACTGACGTCATCTGGACTGACTGGAACCGACGTCCTCTGGACTGGCTCTGGGCTCGAGCAAACTGCTTGGATCCCGGCATCGAGCTAGTGAGCGTGGATCCTGGCGTTGAGCTAGAGAGTGTGGATCCCGCCATGGAGCTAACAAGCGTGGAACCTGGCATCAAGCTAGCGAGCATGGATTCCGGTGTCGAGCTAGCGAGTGTGGATCTCGCCATCGAGTTAGCAAGCGTGGATCCCGGTGTCAAGCTAGCGAGTGTGGATCCCGTCTTCGCTGCGCCGGACAGTAGAGCTAAGGAGTCACTCTGGGCCTCCTCAGAAAAAGAGCCAAAAACAGACCCTAGTACCTCCAAAAACTGGTCACAGGTGCCAGCTTGAGCCTGTGGCCACACCTCAGTGGCCCATTTAAGTAGAACCTACTGTCTGCATAGTGGGGAAGTATTCTGTAACGAGTGGGGGGACAAATGGGAGAGACACATGCAGATTCCAATTATAAGTGAGGTTTATTAATGAAACATACAAACGGGCAAACATGACAGAACCTAAACAAACTGAACGTAAACCAAAAAGCAAAAACAGGATAAATACCCGGGGAGTTGTGAGAAGGATGAGCGCTTTGGAATGCTTGGAAGAACCGCAGCAACAACACGGTGAACCGAGAGCAAACGAGTAAGATATCCGGGGTAATCACGAGGAGTAAGGAAGTAAAGAATGCTAGTAAACAACTCGGCAGATGGAGAGCAAACGAGAAAGATATTCTGGGAAACTACGAGGAATGATGAGCGCTCGGTACACTCGGACGGAACGGAGACGATACTTTATGCCAAAGACACGAAATTACCGGCTATAAAAACAACAGCATAAAAGAGTTAGCAATCTGGAAACTGTGATTTGGAGAGGGGTCATGGATTTGTTGTGGGAGTCACATGGCCTGCTGGAGAATTTGGGATTTGTAGTGCAGGTAGCTCACAGCGGAGATGAGTGAAGGAGAAACCAGGGGGTGTTTGTGGGGCGTGACACTCTGAGTAAACTTTCAAAATATGAATTATCCATGTGAACATGAAAAACAAATCATCATAAAGCCTGCCACTAGCACACCTGTTATTTTTCACATCCTTTAATCTTCCTTGAGAGGATGTGCGAGGTATCAAGCAATATTAAAATCTTATATTTATCTTATCAAAAAATGCAAAAAAGTTAGATTGGGACACCAGCGCTAATAAGCAAAGTGTTGTCAATTTTTTAACTTAATTAAAAAATTGTAAACTTAATTATGTACATACTTCTCCATTGTGAATGTTTACTGTGAAATTTTTTTATATTTCTTTTAAAATAAAAAGAGTTTTTATGGGTTAATCGCTAGTAATAGAATTTTTGCTTGCTTTTACTGTAACTCAAAATAAGTCGATTTTTTCTTTAAAACAAAATTTATGCACTGTCACGTATTCGACTGCTTCTTCCAGTGCTCCGGACGACAATCCCAGTGCATTCCTGAATGAGCGTTTCTGATTCTCTTATTTGTTCCTCATTTCCTGATTGTTGCCATGGACATTTAAACCCTTATTCAGACAAAGTATTTTTGCAAAGTCTTATTTAGTCCCATAATGTTTCTGAGCATTTACTGTGTAAATTTCACACTGTTCATAGGCTGACGTTTTTGCTTCTTATTCTGACCCAGTAAGCCCATTAGTTCACATCAATCCGACAGGACATGTATTGATGATCTGTCACCATCTACACAGACAACATCCTCACCTTCTCCACGAGCCTTTCTTCTCACATCTTTTATATCTGCCAGATCTTTCACCACCTACTACAGAACAAACTCTGTCAAAACATAGAAGTGTAAGTGTCATGGCCAACCAGTCACCATACTCAGCTACATTAATTCATCATCAGGGGTTACCATGGACAATGGCAAGATAAGAGTAATCCTTAATGACTACAACTCAAAGAGTTAAGGAACTCCAGACAGCCTTGGATTTTGCAATTGAATTGTATGAATTGAATTGTACATGCAATTCATCCATAACTCCAGCAGCATATCCAGCCCCCTTTACTGCCTTGCTCTAGGAATACCCCACTCTTTCCACTAGACTTCCCAGCCTTATTGTGCTTTCCAGTTCATAAAGAGGGCCTTCTCCAACACGCCTGTGGAACCACCTGAAGCATCTTTCAGTTTGCCCTTCTTTGTGGAATTTAGACTCCATCTTAATGTGGGCATTGGTGCCAGGGAGAGCATCCCATATTCTCATCCTTTGCATACTACCCTCACTAAGCATAACTATGATGTAGGTGATCAAGACCTATTTTCTATTACACTTGCCTTAGGAGAATGTTGCTACTGGTTATAGGGAGCTGAGTACACATTCCTTGTGTAAACTGGTGAAATAACCTTGGAGTATTTTAAAGGTGTCCAGAGACTGAATCCCCACCAAGCCTTCTTCTATTCTTGTTTTCAATCTCCTACCATCCTGCAAAGATGACCAGAAAACAGATGCCTTTAATAAATTTTAATAGATCTATGCCCAAGAAAACCTGTACAGTTAATCTGAACTCACCCTGTTTGTGTCAAGCTACATCAGTGCTATTCACTGGGATTTTGTTAGGGATCTGCATCTGAACTCCAGCAACTTCTCGTTCCCTTGCAGTGTCCAACGAGGGAGGTGGGGGTGGGGGGATTTTGAAGCTCCTGCCCTCTGGGATCATCTAATCAAATGGGACCACTCATAGCCATGCTCCAAACATTCTGGAAACTCCAGAAGTCATCTGGTCATCACCCATAAATACTGGTGGGAACCTCTGGCAGCACATCTACACAAATTTGTCTGCTGCTGTGCTGTGTATGCACAAAGAAAAAACGCCTCAAATACTTCAGACAAATAATTCAGACAAGGGAGTAAAAAACTTCAGATATTGTACATCAATGAAGTTACATACAGACTTCGCCAAAGCCTGTTTTTCCAGAACCCTTGGAAAAACTGTCCACTGCAAATCGTAAGCCTGCCAGCCAGACAAATGGGTCACCAGCTTACAACACAAATTACTTCCTGACTCCAGTCACTTATCCAACTGCCATCAGAACCTTGTTGACAGGGAGGGGTCTGTACATGAGGAGCGGAGTTGGATGAATGCTCAGGACAACTTAGTCCTGTGACTCATTCAAAAGATCTATGCCTCGCACTCTGACTAGATGGCTCCTTGCCCTTGTGGTCCCCTGTCCTGTCATGCTGATAGGGCTTGGTGCACCTCATACTGCAGGGGTGGAGGGGAAGGAGTTACTCTCACACATTTGACTGTCACAAATATGACTACTTCTTTGTGTGATCCTGACTACAATCTCCATAATCCCTGCAAATGTTTTTCCAGTATACTTCTGGATTGCCCATAAAACACGTGATGGGATGGATTTTATTTATTTATTTATTTTTAAAGCAGAAGGTTTTTCCTAACCCCGCAATGCACATCATCATTCTTTGGTGTTTTCTCTGGATGGCAGACTCATGAACATAACATGTAGCCAGAGTGAGAGAGGCCTTTTGTTGCTTTGAAGTTACCCTGGGTCCGACAGATTATACACATCTTGTTCTTGAAGGGATCTTGGTTGGGCAACTGAGTAAAACGGTTCTGAATTTCCTTAATTTGTACACAGTCTGTCTGAGTGTGGAGCTTCAGAGAAGGTTTTAAATCTACCAGCCTGAGGAGCATCAGACTTTGATAGACTGTTGTTCTTTAAATACAACAGGGCACCCATTTATACCGACTTGTCATGCCCCTTGATTGAAAACACCTGACTCTATTTTCTTTTTCAGATTAACTGCTAATCCTAGAGGTTAGAAATTATATATATGAATATCTGATAATGTTTAAGGTCTCAATTATGCAGAAATATAGCATCAACAAACAGCATCACCATCACACACCTCTGCTTCCTACTCAGCCTGACACGTTACTATCTGATTTTTAATTTAATTTAATTTAAGCTTCACCAGAATGTATTTATTATGTTTTAATAGTCCAATAAACACATAAATCGCACAAGCAATCAACAGAACAATCACTAGCGATTAACAGAATATATTTTAAATGCAACATAATAATTACATCATGTACTTTTATCAGAAAGGGCAAGTACAACCTTATACTGTGTCATATTATAAGGCATATTGTTTAACTGCAGAGTTACACTGGACTCACATAATACAAGAAATCATTTGCAATTCTCTTCCCTGCTTTGTGGTTAGTAGAATGTAGGAAATCATGAACAGAGCCTATAATTAAGGGTGACTACCATGGTCAAGTAATACAAATGTGATTAATGGCATTGAAATAATTATTGTTATTAACTTGTGAATTCTGACAGCCCTCTTCAGTGTCTCTTCAGGGGGGGTGAAGGCGCATCTTTTCTTAGATACTCGTGGGGGGTGCGGCATGAAAAAAAAATCTGGGATCATGGGATCCACTGCTTTAGATAAATCACTTTCAGGGAGGAAGAAAATGAAAACTTTACACACAAGCTTTTTCATAAGAATTAAACTATGTCTATTATTTATGGCACCTGCGATTTAAGCAAAATAAGTCAAATATGTAAAATACTGTACAAATAAAATGCTTTGTGCTGACTTAATATAAAAGTGCAAAGCCAGTAAAGACTTGCAGACTTAAATGAAACATTAACAATTCTGTGTGTGTGTGTATGTGTGTGTGTGTGTGTGCGTGCGCGTGTGTGATGTATACTTGTCTGTGCAGGCAATGTCAATAGGAATATTGCAAAATAACTGTCACTGAAAATCAAAAGAACATTGCAAAATATATTTTCAGGAATGGTACAAGAGTTTATTAAAACAGATTTAAAACAAGTGGTAAAGACAAACGTGATGTGACTTACTGTACATATGTACTACAATCAGCTACCCTAACCTTGGACATCCAAACGCTGAGCACATATAACAAAATTAAAAGAATTTGGGAGATGGATGAAAAATGCAAACAAAAACCCTTGCAAATCCTTACATTCATTTTGACTTTTTTCATTGCAGACAGTATGCACCCAAGACATTTCATGTTTTGTCTGGTCAACTTCATTTCGTTTGTTAATAAACATTAATTCCTGCAATTCAGGCCTGCAACACATTCCCTAAAAAGTTGGGATGGGGCAATTTAGGTCTAGTAATGAGGTAAAAAATGAAATACTGATCCACAAAATTCTGAATCTTTGAGGAGCAACAAATGTGTGAGAAAATTTTTGAAATGTTTTAAAAACATGTTCTTCAAAGAAAGACTGGAAGGGATTTACATATCTCAGTCATAACTTAACGTAATGCTTGGACATCCCTGGAAAAGATGTCGTCTTGAAGGCAACATATGTTGCTCTAAAATCTCAATGTACTTTTTTGCATTAATGCTGCCATCACAGCTGTGTAAATGACTTTTGCCGAGGGCACTGACACAAACATGTTGCTGATAACAGGCTGAATGGTTCTTTTTGTCTTTGGTCCAGAGCTAAATGTGCCCATTTCTTCCTGAAAAGATCTGGAATACTGATTCATCTGACCCCATTGCACATTTTCACTGTGTGATGGTCCATCCCAGATGCCCCTGAACCCAGAGAGGTTGACACTGCTTTTGGACCATAAGTCTTTTTTCAGTGGAATTTGTGAATGTAACTGTGTTGTAGTGCTCGACAAAGGTTTGTCAAAATAATTCCTTGCCTATGTGGTTCTATTAGCTATTGATGAATGACGATTCTTGATGCAGTGTCATCTGGGGGATCAGAGATCATACATTTTAGGCTTGCACCTTTACCTTTTATGGAATGAAATTCCTCCAGATTCCTTGAATCATTTAATGATATTATCATTGGTGGATGAAGTACACAAAACATGTACTTAAGTTAAAGTTGAGATACCCAAGGTAAAATGTCACTCCAGTAAAAGTAGAGGTATTCCCTTTAGATCTTCAATTGAGTAAAATTACAAATGTATTTGCCACCAAATGTACTTAAGTAGCGAAAGTAAAAGTTCACTGATTTATAAAGGCTCAAATGTCCTATTGTCATTTTTTTAAACAAGACTCTTGTTTAATCAACTAATTTTAGATGAATAGACTTTGGTGCCCCTCATGGAACACCAATCATTTAAAAGAAAAGTCATTATTTAGTGCAAGAGGTCAAAACAAGTTCTAAACTTAGTGCGCACTGTACATTGATTAGTGTGCTTGTTACTCACTTCTTTTGTTTTTTAAATGTTACTTTTTATGCACACATAAGCCAAAGGAATGACAGATTTCATATAATGTAGTAGAATAAAAAGATATTTGACTTTGAAATGTAGTGGACTTAAAGTAAGAAGTCACATAAAATGGAAATACTTCAGTAAAGTAACGATACCCGAAAAAACTACTCATACTATACTTAAGTATCGTGACAAATTGCTTTTACTTTGTTACTGTCGACCACTGGATATTGTGCACTGTAGATGAAGAAATATGTCAATATGTCTCTTCCAATCTTTCTTTCAGGAACATTGTTTTTAAACATTGTTTCAATAATCTTTTCCATTTGTTGACAAATTGGAGATCCTCTGCCCACCTTTGCTCCTCAAAGACTCGTCCGTTCGTGGATACTACTTTTGTACCAAATCATGAGTACAGTTGTAACGCAGGGGGGCGAGAGGAACGACAAGACGAACGCAGGTTCTCAAAAAAGGAGTTTTATGAACAGGATAAACAACAAAGGCAAACACAGCGAACGGAAAAACAGCCGGGACCGAAAACGGGTATAAAGCAAACTAGGCCGAAGCCGGAAAACGGGCGCAAAACAAAAACGAAAACAGGTAGGGAACATAAACTGAGCAAAATGGGTGGAAACTAAGGAAACACGGAAGTAAACAAAACGGGCTATACCTGAACGGAGCGGGGCGCGTAGGGATGCGATAGGCGGCGAGGCGCGTAGGGATGCGATAGGCGGCGAGGCGCGTAGGGATGCGACGTGCATGGAGTACCATCAACAACATCAATAAACCGCGAAGTGGGTCTCTCGCGGGCGCGCCTTTATAGGAAGCCCCACAGCTGAACGCGATCAGAGTGATCGCGGTGGGGCTTCCTGATTGGTCCGTGTTACGGCTGAGGTGGTGCATGCTGCCGTGGCGCGTGACAAAGACCCCCCCAAGGAGTCCGAGACGGAGCTAGGACTCCCAAGATGGACCCCCGGGCACCGTTCTGTTTCAGGCGGTCTCCTCGCCGGGCGAACCCCATGAGGGGACTGCCAGTGGTTGGATGGTTGGAGAACGGAGGCGCCAACATGAGGCAGGAGAGCGGCGTCGACGACGACGTGAGGCAGGCGAGTGGAGTCGACGACAGGAGGCAGGCGAGCGGAGTCGACGACAGGAGGCAGGCGAGCGGAGTCGACGACAGGAGGCAGGCGAGCGGAGTCGACGACAGGAGGCAGGCGAGCGGAGTCGACGACTGGAGGCTGGCGAGCGGAGTCGACGACTGGAGGCTGACGAGCGGAGTCGACGACAGGAGGCTGACGAGCGGAGTCGATGACAGGAGGCTGACGAGCGGAGTCGACGACAGGAAGCTGGAGAGCAGAGTCGTGGACGAGCGACTGGAGAGCAGAGTCGTGGACGAGCGGCTGGAGAGCAGAGTCGTGGACGAGCTGCCGGAGAGCAGAGTCGTGGACGAGCTGCCGGAGAGCAGAGTGTCGACGACAGGGAAGCTGGAAAGCAGAGTCGTGGACGAGCGACTGGAGAGGGCAGAACTAGGTCGTGGGGACGAGCGGCTGGGAAGCAGAGTCGGTGGACGAGCTGGCCCGGAGACGCAAGAGGTCGTGGACCGGGGAGCTGCCGGAGAGCCGA
Organism: Ancistrus triradiatus; assembly: GCA_025084515.1. Lineage (NCBI taxonomy): Eukaryota > Metazoa > Chordata > Actinopteri > Siluriformes > Loricariidae > Ancistrus > Ancistrus triradiatus. Next base: position 114,034 of record JAJAGP010002264.1, on the reverse strand, counting down.
GTCGTGGAGGAGGCTGCCGGAGAGCAGAGTCGTGGAGGAGGCTTGCGGGAGAGCAGGAGTGTTGGGAAGAGTGGGGTCTCGTGGGAAAGAGACGTTTCTCTGGGGCGGGTCTCTGTGGAAGAGGACGTTCTCTGGAAAAAGGCATCTGTTGAGACACACGGCTCTGGAAAGGCCTCTGTTGAAGCACCCCCCGCGCCTCTGGGAAAAGGCCTCGTTGAGCACACGGCCTCTGGGAAAGGCCTCTGTTGAGCACACGGCCTCTGGAAAGGCTCTGTGAGCAAAACACGGCCCCAGGAAAAGGTCTCTGTTGAGGCACACGGCCTCTGGAAAGGCCTTCTGAAGGGACGGCGGCCTCTGGCAAAAGCCTTGAAGGACGGGGCGGGCCTCTGCGCCAAAAGCCTTGGATGGACGGGGCGGCTCTGGCAAAAAAGGCCTATGATGGACGGGGCGGCCTCTGAAAGGCCCTTGATGAAAGTGCACGGCCTCTGGAAAAAAAGGACCCCTGACGGAGTGGGCAACGGCCTCTGGGAAGGCCTCGGACTGAGTGCACGGCCTCTGGGGAAGGCCTTCGAAGAGTGGCACGGCCTTCTGGGAAGGCCTCGGACGAGTCGTGCACGGCCTCTGGGAAGGCCTCGGACGAGTGCACGGCCTCTGGGAAGGCCTCGGACGAGTGCACGGCCTCTGGGAAGGCCTCGGACGAGTGCACGGCCTCTGGGAAGGCCTCGAGAACTGCTGATGCCCTCGGTGCAGCCACCGGAACTGCTGATGCCCTGCAGGCAGCCACCGGCACTGCTGATGCCCTGCAGGCAGCCACTGGAACTGCTGACGCCCTCGGTGCAGCCACTGGAACTGCTGACGCCCTCGGTGCAGCCACTGGAACTGCTGACGTCCTCGATGCAGCCACTGGAACTGCTGACGCCCGGGAGGCAGCCACTGGAACTGCTGACACCCTGGATGCAGCCACTGGAACTGCTGACGCCCTCGGTGCAGCCACTGGAACTGCTGACACCCTGGACACAGTCACTGGCACAAACGTCCGAGACGCGGGAGTAGGCACGAGTGGGAGCGAATCGACCATTAGTTCAGCGACAGTCCGTGGTGCCGGAATCGGTCTAGAGCGAGGCGCAGGGGTCGGCGGCCATGACCGGTGCGCAAAATCCCCATGTGTGGAGCTCTCTGGCTCAATCATAGATTCGGTGTGGTCAGCCTTACGAACATCCACAACTAGAGGTTCGGAGACGGAACACGAGCGGTTAGAAACGCGACTATCAACGACTGGAGGTTTGGATACGGAACTAGAGAGGTCAGAAACACGACTTGAGATACGGAGACGGAACAAGAGCGGTTAGAAACGCGACTATTGACGACTGGAGGTTCGGATACGGAACTAGAGAGGTCAGAAACATGATTATTAGACATGAAATGCGCTTGCCGACGCTTGACCAAAGCGAACCGGCTGGTGACAAGCTGGGGATCCAGCACGTGAGCAGCCAAAATAGACTGGAGACGGCGAGTGATAAACCCCGGCTTAACCCTGTTAACGGAACCTAGATCCAACAGACGTGACTCGAATACTGAGCTGTCGTATGCAGCAACACCGGAAGACGACACTCCTGCATCGTCTACCAAGTGCACGGACTCAGAAAAACAACGATCTGTGGTGCTGGTGAGCGAGCAATCCCGTGGAGAGCCAAACCAAAGCTCCAGCTCAACCAAAAACTGCTGCCAAGTTCCAGCCTTGAGTACCGGCCAAAGCTGGGTGGTCCAAGACAGGGCTTCACCGGTTAGACGGAGGACTATGAAAGTAATTTTGGAAAAATCGGTTTCATGAGGGTAGTGGTTTAGGTAGTGAACACACTGGTGAATGAATGGCCGGCAACAGGCTGGATCACCGGAAAAACAATCTGGGTAGAAGGAGGAATCTGGCAAACCTGCCATCTCTACGGGGCGGTTTATTCTGTAACGCAGGGGGGCGAGACGAACGGCGAGACGAACGCAGGTTCTCAAAAAATGAGTTTTATTAACAGGATAAACAACAAAGGCAAACACAGCGAACGGAAAAACAGCCGGGACCGAAAACGGGTATAAAGCAAACTAGGCCGAAGCTGGAAAACGGGCGCAAAACAAAAACAAAAACAGGTAGGGAACATAAACTGAGCCGGAACGCAAAACGGGTGGAAACTAAAGGAAACACGGAAGTAAACAAAACGGGCTATACCTGAACGGAGCGGGGCGCGTAGGGACGCGATAGGCGGCGAGGCGCGTAGGGACGCGATAGGTGGCGAGGCGCGTAGGGACGCGACGGGCATGGAGTACCATCAACAACATCAATAAACCGCGAAGTGGGTCTCTCGCGGGCGCGCCTTTATAGGAAGCCCCACAGCTGAACGCGATCAGAGTGATCGCGGTGGGGCTTCCTGATTGGTCCGTGTTACGGCTGAGGTGGTGCATGCTGCCGTGGCGCGTGACAACAGTCAGCTGTTGTTTCAAGTTCCTGTCTGGTTGCTGCCTGTGTGGGTTCTCCAGGTACATGTGTTAGGCTAGTTTATGACACTACAATGTCACCGTGTGGGTGAGCTTGTATGCGAGCATTCACACTGGAATAGACTGGCACCCTGTCCGGGTTTGGTTCCTGCCTTGCCTATATTGTCCTCTGGTTGTCAGGGGCTGCTGAGGCTGCCCAGGTGGCATCAGCGTCATTGGTGGCTGATGGGGCAGCATCAGGAGAGACAGAGACTGCCATCAGGAGAGACTGGGATCACCTGAGCTGTGTCAGGGGCAGAGGCCACAGGTGCCAAAGCAGGAGGTGCAGCTGGAGTCGAGACTGGAATTGGGCCTCGCATCTGGACTGGAACATGGCGAACAGAGAGTAGGTGGTGTGTAGTCCATACTCCGTCTCTGCGTTTCATACTTGCTATTACAGACCCGATTTTAAGTTAATTTTTTTCTGGTCGTCAGGGGTGTCAATGGCTTCTAAAGTGCCAAAGTTGAGAAAAAAGACACTTCTGGCAAACTGGACCCACCAGCCACATATGGTGGTGAGGATACTGCTTAAATGCTATCTAGCCTGCTAGAAGACCACCGCAATGTTATCTGCACGGCTATGGAAGCCGGATTTGACCAGCTGCATTCGAATCCAGCGAACTTGAATCAGAGGACGACAGCTATCAAAATCAGTCTTAACACCCCTGATGGCGACTGACTATGAGCGCTGGAAGACCAATGTGTGTCGCTAAGAGATGCTTGCACTAAGATACAGACTAAAGCTGTGTATGAGTGTATGAGTTTTGTGTGCACTCTGACGTGCATGTGTGTCTGTTTGTGTGTGGGTGTATGTATGTGCGTCTGGGTGTGTGTTGTGGTCCCCCTCCCTTTTTTTTTCAGGTCTGTACCTGGCAAGACTTTTCTAAACAAGCAAGGATCAGATGGATTCCACTGTGATGTCGAATAATAGAGGTATGCGGCTAAGCTCCTAGAATTTAAATGGGATGAACTCCGCAATAAAAACTGGTAAGGTGATATCGCGACTCCAATATCTTTGTAGTGATATTTTTTTTGCAAGAAACACACCTAAAACTGTGGAGTTTCTCTGCATTAAAAGGCCATGGATGGCTAATTTACTTCACCCCAACCAAGAAAATCCTTTTGAATCCCAAGGTAATTAACCCGTCCATCCCTGAACCAAGGAGGAGGCCTCAGAGTATACCTGTCACTATATTACAACACCGCTATAGCAGCTATTCCCTAATCCTGTGCGAATTGCACACATGGTCATTGTCATTAATGGACATGGCTATCTGCATATTAAACTGATCACCGGTCCCATTGTTATGTGATGGTGCTGGTATCAGTTATTATGCAAATGTGCTGTATATAAGATTGGGGACTTTTTCCAACTAGCTGAGACTGAAGAAGTCACTTAGATGAGTGACAAAACGTTTCTCCAACAAAACTGTATGTCCAGAATAACTGATTCAACTTCTGGGAAACCTTTATACTTCAGACCATCCCCCTTTTACAGGCATGTCTCTTGATTTTTTCGGACAAATTTTACAAGGAGTTCTTTTCCATAGTTCACCCCCATTCCTAGTAAGGGTCTACAATGATTCACTACTGAATGGCAAACTCCTACACTCCCTGACAGAGGCTGCACTTACCCTTCTTCTTAAAAAAGACAAAGATCTGAATCTACGTAGCAGCTAAAGGCCTATCTCACTTCTCAAAGTAGACATCAAAATCCTTTCCAAGATACTGGCAATACGGCTGCAGAAGGTATACCAGAACTGATAGACCAGGATCAAATGAGCTTCATGCAGGGATGTCATTCATTCTTTAATATGAGACGTTTACTAAACATTCTCTATTGTCACTCTTCTCAAAGCCCTGAGTTCGTAGTAACACTAGATGACCAGAAGGCATTTGACAGGGTGGAGTGGGATTACATGTTCTGTGTTCTAGAGAAGTTTGGCCTACTGCCCAGGTCTATAGCCTAGGTCCGACGGTTATATGCCTCCCTGACTGCCTCTGTTTGCACGAATAGTGTACAATCCCTGCCTATCGCACTGCAAATTGTTCCCTTAAATCTGTGATATGTTCACAGCTTCCCCTCCCATTCAAGATAATATCGGATAATCCAGTGGTGCTAAGCGCCATTAAAATTTGGCAACAATTTAGAAAGCACTACAGGTTTCAACACGGCTATATATATATCACTATGGCTAAGGTATTACCAAATTCATACAGTACGTGGACTGTCCTAATAGAGAGGAGAGAACACTGGGTCTGTTATATGAAAATGTTAAGGATGCATACAGCTGTTCCCCTCTTCCCCCACTGGGAAGGTCTGACCATAACTTGATGAACCTCAGCCCCTAGTATGTGCCTCTAGTAAAAAGTCAACCTGTGACAACACGTACAGTGAGGAGATGGTCTGAGGAGGCTTATGAGGCACTGCAGGACTGTTTTGAGGTTACAGACTGGTCTACACTCTGTGAGCCACACAGATAGGACATTGATGGGCTAACAGAGTGTATCACGGATTACATTAACTTCTGTGTGGACTCAACTGTCTCTACCAAGACTGTTAAATGCTACCCAAATAACAAGTCGTGGGTTACAAAGGACATTAAAGCTCTCCTTAGAGAGGGCATTAAGAGCTGGAGACAGGGACAAGGTGAGAACAATCCAGAAGGAGCTAAAGACAAACATCAGGGAAGCTAAGGACATGTATAGGAGGAAGCTAGAGTTGGAACAACAGAACAACAGAACAACATGAGGGAGGTAAGGGGCGGCATGAGGACCATCACAGGATTTAGGTCAAGTAATAACAGAGGTGTAGAAGGAAATATGGACAGAGCCAACGAGCTAAATCTATTTTTTAACAGATTTAACACTACAGGTTCTATCCTCCCCCGTCTTGATTCCTCAGAGGCCGGTCCCCAGAAACTCACAGTAACCACCCCCCAACCTACTCCTGATAGTCTTCCCCCCTTCTGTGACATTTCACCTCACACCTTCACCCCTCCACCACACAGCACCTCTACATTGTGTCTCACTGTTGACCAGGTGAGAAAACAACTGAATAGACTTCACAAAAACAAGGCTGCAGGACCGAATGGGGTTTCACCCAAAGTGCTTAAAGCCTGTTCCACCAACTTTGTGGAGTATTTCAGTATGTTTTTAATATAAGTTTGAGTCTCCAGAGGGTTCTGTGTTGTGGAAGACTTCTTGAATTGTTCCTGTTCCGAAGATGGCACGACCTAGTGACATCAAGGTTTACAGGCCAGTGGCCCTTACGTCCCAAATACTGAAGACCATGGAGAGGCTCATCTTGGATCAGCTCCGGCCATTTATGGACCTCTTTCAGTTTGTCTATCAGCCTCGCCTAGGAGTTGAGGACGGCATGATCTACCTGCTCAACCGAGTCTACGCTCATCTAGACAAGCCTGCCAGCACTGTCAGGGTTATGTTTTTTGACTTCTCCAGTGCGTTCAACACCATTCGGCCTGATCTTCTGAGTGACAAGCTGACAGAGATGCAGGTAGAATCCTCCCTAGTGTCCTGGATTGCTGATTACCTAACTGGAAGACCACAGTATGTATGTCTGCAGAACTGTGTGTCAGACAGGGTATTTAGTAACATTCGCACTCCACAGGGAACTGTCCTCTCTCCCTTCTCTTTACCCTTTACACCACGGATTTCAGCTACTGCAGTGAGACCTGTCACCTTCAGAAGTTTTCTGACGACTCAGCAATAGTAGGATGTATCAGCAAGGGTAATGAGGATGAGTACAGAATGATGGTGAAGGACTTTGTCGAATGGTGTGAGCTGAACTATCTGCAGCTAAATTTGACAAAGACAAAAGAACTGGTGGTAGACCTGAGGAGGAACAAGGCATCAGTGACTCCTATGTCCATCAAGGGGGTCAGTGTGGACATTGTGGAGAATCACAAATATCTAGGCTTGCACATTGAGAATAAACTGGATTGGGTCAAGAACACTTATATTCTCTACAAGAAGGGTCAAGGTCGTCTCTATTTTTTAATGCGACTGAGGTCCTTCAACATCTGTCGGACTATGCTCAGAATGTTTTATGACTCTGTGGTGGCAAGTGCTATCCTCTATGTTGTTGCGTGCTGGGGAAGCAGGCTGAGGGTGGCGGACGCTAACTGATCCGTAAAGCTGGTGATGTTGTGGGTGTGGAGCTGGACTCACTGACGGCAGTGTCGGAGAAGAGGATACTGTCTAAGATGAAGATGATTATGACCAACGGCTCCCATCCACTACATGACACAGTAATGAGACAAAGAAGCACATTCAGTGAAAGACTTATTCAGCCTAAATGCACCACTGAGCGCCACAGAAAGTCATTCTTACCTGTGGCAATCAAACTTTATAACTCCTCCCTTAACACTTGATGGGCTATATTCATTTGATTTGATGTGCAATAATCATCCTATATTGTGCAATAATCATATGTGCAATATTGATGAAGGTATTTATTAATTATCATGTCCATAATCATCATTCCAGTTAACTTATAGTACAAGCAATTATTATCACTACCACAGCCACTTCAGAGTATCTGTGTGTATTTAAATTCATGTTAATTCTCTTGTGTGTATTTAAATTCATGTGTATGTATATAACTATTTCTTGAATAACTTCTCTTCTTTATTAGAGTGTGAATTTATTTTTTTTAATTTTTTTTGTACTTTTATACATAAATGGGTGCTTCTGTAACATCTGCAATTTCCCCCTGGCATCAATAAAGTATTTCTGATTCTGATTCTGATCCCTTCTGAGGATATCCTTGAACCCCTCCTTGTTAGGATTCGCTCTGGGTCATCCCCGTTTTGTTCTTTTTACACGACCCCTTACTCTTTGTTTACGTTTCCTCCGAGTGTGTATGTTGTGCTTGCCTCCACAGAGATCAGTTGGCTGTCACTTCTCCTCTCCACTCCCCTCCTCACCTGTGGCTCATCACTGCTCATCACCGCTCGCTATTTCTACGCCAGCCGATCTCGAGGATGCCGCCAGATTATTTCCACTCATCACTCAGTACCTGGCTACGCTATCTCTCAGACTGCTCGCTAATGTTAGCTTGTCTTAGCATTAGCACTGTCTAACCCTTCGGCTGTTACAGCAGCTTACTTATAGCTTACTCTTACCTCCAGTTCTAGATATTGAACGCTCGTCTCTTTTTTCTTGTCTTTAGGCTCCCATGGCAGTTTTTTTGTATTATTGAGTGCATTTCTTGGCTTCATCATTCAGAAGGGCAGCATCAAATCGGATCCTGGCAAGATCCGTGCTGTCTCAGAGTGGCGGGTCCCCCCGGGGCAGAATGAACTACAGCGATTTTTGGGCTTCGCAAATTTCTACCATTGCTTCATCTGGGACTACAGATGGCAGCTCCCCTTACTCAACTTACCGCCACAAGGGTCCCCTTTAAGTGGTCGCCCGAGGCGGAACGGGCCTTCCAATGACTCAAGAAGCTTTTCACTTTGGCCCCCGTCCACGCACAATCCGATCCCACCCGCAAATTCATTGTGGAGGTAGACGCCTCGGACACCAGCGTGGGAGCCATCCTCTCCCAGCGTGTAACCCCGGATAACAAGCTTCACCCCTGTGCCTTCTTCTCCAAGCGGTTATTCCCCGCAGAGAGAAACTACAATATGGGCAATCACAAGCTCCTGGCAGTCAAGCTGGCCCTGGAGGAGTGGTGACACTGGCTGGAGGGCTCGGAGGAGCCATTCCTGGTCTGGACTGACCACCGCAACCTCGCATATATACAGTCAGCCAAGCGCTTGAACTCGCGCCAGGCCAGATGTGCCCTTTTCTTCGCCCGGTTTCAATTCACCCTCACCCTCCCCCTCCTGGGACCCGCAACGTTAAGCCAGAGGCTCTCTCGCACCAGTTCTCCCCTGAGGGCCCCACGAAGTCTCCAGACACCATCCTGCCCCCAGATCTCCTGGTTGCACACCTCTCTTGGGAGATCTAGCAGACACTCACAGAGGCACAGGGTACCAAGCCCAACCCCGGGGGCGGACCGCCCAACCGCCTTTATGTGCCCACCTCTGCCTGCACTGCTGCCCTCCAGTGGGCCCATGAGTCGAAATTCGCCAGACACCTCTTCTCCGATGGTACTTCTGGTGGCCCACCATTGCTGCTGACACCAAGGACTTTGTGTCAGCCTGCCCTACCTGCGCCCGCAACAAGGCCTCTCATCAGCCCCCGTCCGGCCTCCTTCAACCTTTGCCCATTCCGGCCCGTCTTTGGACGCACATTGCCATGGACTTCATCACAGGGCTCCCCGTGTCCGAGGGCAAGATGGTCATCCTTACGGTCATCAACCGTTTCTCCAAGGTGGTACGCCCTGGCCAAGCTCCCGTCAGCCTCAGAAATGGCCAGGATACTCTTCGATCAGATCTTCAAGATCCATGGTATTTCACTGGACATCGTCCCAGGGCCCCAGTTCGTTTCCCAGGTCTGGCAGGCCTTTTGCAAAGCCCTCGGAGCCACCGTAAGCCTTACTTCGAGATACCTCCCCCAGTCTAATGGGCAGGCCGAACGGGCCAACCAGGAGGTGGAGGCCAGTCTGCGCTGCTTGTGTGCCAAGGACCCTTCCAAGTGGAGCTCCCTGCTGGCCTGGGCGGAGTACGCCCATAACATCTTGCCGAACTCAGCCACGGGTCTTTCACCCTTTGAAGCATCCCTGGGCTATCTCCCCTCACTCATCCCAGATCTGGAGACCAATGTCACGGTCCCCTCAGTCACCCACTACCTACGCAGGTGATGCAAGGTCTGGAAGACCACCAGAGTTGCTCTCCTCAAGGCCCGTGGCGCTGCCCAGCACTCAGCCAACGGCCATCGGAGACCCAGTCTTCCTCTTACACCGGGGCAATCCGTCTGTCTCTCGGCGCGCAACATCCCGCTTCATGTTGAGTCCAGGAAGTTAGGGCCCTGCTTCATCGGACCCTTTCCTGTACAAAAGGTAATCAACCCCTCCTCTGTCAAATTGAAATTACCTAAACAACTGCACATTCACCCTTTGTTTCATGTGTCCCAGGTTAAGCCAGTCTCATCCTCGGACCTCAGCAACCAGGGGTTCACGGTTCGCCGACTCCTCGATTACCGGCGCTGGGGCCGTGGGGTGCAAGAACTAGTCGACTGGGAGGGTTTTGAGGTACGCTTCTGGGTCCCTCATTCTGCCATAAATCCTTAGTTCGGGATTTCCACAGAGCCAATCCTGACAAACCCCATTGATTGCTGGGTGGCTCGATCCAGTTGTAGATATTGAACGCTCATCTCTCGTTTCTTTTCTTTAGGCTCCCATGCCTGTTTTCTTTTGTATTATTAAGTGCTCATGCCAGTTCTCCTTCCTCCCTAGCCCACCGGATTCCTGCACTCTGTCTCAGCCGGCCCTTTGGACCTTCAACGCTCGCTGGGATTCCTGCTCGTCCGTGGAAGGCTGACCATAGCACTCACAGCACACCCATTCGGATTTGCTTTGCCTTCCCCAGCTCCCTGGACTCACCGCTGACCATTGGTTTTCGTCTCGCCGCCACACACACACCGTCTGCACTCTCTCTTTCTCTTGGTCTAGTATTATTAATAAATTTCTGTACTTATTACGTCGTTGTCAGTGTGCTGATCTGCATCCTGGGTTCCTACCTAATTTTACTGGACGCACTCCATCCATCCTTAACACTCCTCAAAAGTGCATACCTCCATTTCTGCCCAGAGAGACATGGCCTTTGTCCTGCAGGTTGCCCGCACACTAAGATTACTTCTGGAGAAACTCATCCCATTCAGTGATGACCTTGAACCTTTGACAAAGCTCCACAGTAACATCAGATTCAAATCCATCACTACTTAATACCTTGTTTCATCATATGGCACAACAAAAGAGCATCAAAATATTTTTTATGTAGTTCAGATAAATAAATTAATGTAAGAACAGTCTTAAAAATCATGAACTGGATTCATAGGGTTGTATAGTGTTGTGTTGATATAGTATAGTCACAATTGCAAATTTGCAATTGTGACTTTTCTATAGTACAATTTATACAATACATGGTTATGTTGTAAGTACAATACTATCTTGTACCTGTGACATTTATCACACAACAGTAAAAATGAAAAAATACTTTTATAATATATTTCATAAAATGATCAATTATTTTATCACAAATTATTCACTTATATTCAGATATATAAATAAGACAATAATAAGCAGTGAGGTTTTGTAAAATCATGATGTTCTTGTGCTGCTGCGAGTCATCCTAGAAATGCTTTAGTAATAAATCACAGTCAGTGCTGGGATATTTGCTTATAAAGTTTTGGCTACAATCAGTGCCATTGAGACCAACAGTGCCATTTCAAGCCTGATGCATTATTGAAAATAATGAAGAGTAAGAGCCAGAAAATAAAAAAGCCTTGAGAAAGTTTGAACTAAAAATATTATATAAGCAGTAAAAAAACAATGATTACTGTGCCTCGCGACTGAGTGCATAGTTTATGGATGACAGTGAAGGTGTTGTGGCTCTTTTTTCTTATATAGTATTAGTAATAAATGCATATATTTGTAAACAGTGACAGCAACAGAGAATAACTTCACCAGAGAGAGAAGAACACAATTACTGGCATTCAGTTCGCAAATGACGAAAAAGTAACGTTGCGACTATGAGCGCATAGTTTATGGATGAAATCGGAGGTGTTCTTTGTTCTTGCATATAATAAATATCAAAGCAAAGTTCCGTAAAATAAAAGTTAATTTCTGTGACAATTGTATAAAGGAGAAGATGTATATATAAAGACATTCTGTCAAAGATATTCTGTCATTTCAAAATGAAACAGCATCTGTATTCTCTGTTGTATAAATGGTGAAAAAGAGAAGAATTCTGAATCTCTCAACGACAAACATGAATCTATTTCACTCAGACCTGCACTGCCAGGTTACAAAATAGCATGCCTGTCTCTAGAGTTTGGGCTGAGGGGGTGAGGGAGTGTTCATATGTAGATGCGCTGTGACTCATTAGCATAATAATGCACACTAATGTGCTCACAGCAGGGGAGCAGGGGAGTTTTTCCTTGCCACTGTCGCCCTAGGCTTGCTCAATTTGGGATTGGACGTAGTTATTAGGAGATAATCTAAACTTGTAAAGTTGCTTTGAGACAATGCTCCATTGTAAAAAGCGCTATATAAATAAATCTGACTTGACTTGACTTGACTTGAGCGGGGGACTGAGAGCACAAGTTCTCTCCCGAAAAAAATCGGAGGTTTAGTCAATCTAGTGTCAAGGGCCAACTTCATGGCCAGGAGCTCCTGGTCCCCAAATGGGGTAATTGCGCTCGGCGGGGGATAAGCGGTGTAAAAAGTAAGCGCAAGGGTGGAGCTTGCGGTCCTGCCCAGTGCGCTGGGAAAGGACAGCCCTCACGCCGATGTCGGACGCGTCTACCTCGACGATAAACGGTTCTTCAGGATCAGGGAACCTGAGGACCGAGGGGTTAGTGAGACGTTCCTTAATGTCCTGGAATGCTCGGTCGGCCTTTGGTGTCCAGCGGAAAGGGCCTGGGGTTTTGCATGTGAGGGCGGTGAGAGTTGCGGCAATAGCACCGAAGTTCCTCACAAAACGCCAGAAAAAGTTGGCAAACCCCAGGAACTGCTAGACAAGCCGAGGAGAGGCAGGCTGAGGCCAGTCGGCCACGGCCTGAATCTTGGCTGGGTCCATATGTAGGGACCCTCGAGAAACTACAAAGCCAAGAAAGGCAACTGATGGCACGTGGAAAACCGACGTCTCAAGCTTAACGAAAAGCCGGTTCTCCAGCAGGAGTTGTAGTACTCAACGGACGTGTGCTCCTCGAGGGTACGGCTGAAAATAAGGATGTCGTCGAGGTAGACGAAGACGTACCGCTCCAGAGCCTCACTGAGCATGTCGTTAATGAACCATTGGAAGACGGCCGGGGAGTTCATAAGTCCAAAGGGCATCACTTGATATTCGTAACGCCCGGTGGGTGTCAAAAAGGTCGCATTTGCTGAATGCTGCCCCTAGGTCCCTGTAGGGCTCCGGGACAGCGGCTATATCGGGAGTCCCTGGCTGAGCAGGGACCCGGGGGTCGGGAGTAGACCAGGAGATCAAGCAGGGCTCCCGGCACCGAGGGGCCCACGCAAAAATGGACTGGGTTTGCCAGTCGAACCGTGAGTTGTGGGCTTGCAACCACGGATAACCCAGGACCAGCTGGAGGTTAGGCATGCGGGTGACAAACAGGGAAAACCTCTCGGAATGAGAACCCATCTCCAACGTGACAGGCAGGGTTTGGTGGGTAACAGGACCCCTGCCCAAGACTTGCCCATAAAAGGCTATAAGTGCCTGGGGTCTGGGAAGTTTCTCGACGCGAAGGCCCAGGTGTCGCGCAAGGGCCGTGTCGACGAAGTTACCTTCAGCCCCTGAATCAATAGAAGCGGATGACCCCTCCTGATGAATGGTGACAGGAGGGGTGGTTGGGCCTAGGTCTGGCCTCCCCAACCGGACCTGGCCCATACATTTCCTGACTTCTCCGGAGAGGAAGAATCAACCCTGCTGGGGGGGGCCCCAGCCAGCTCTCCCGAGCTCCATAGGTTTGGGAGCGTCAGGGCTGGCGGTGGGAGGGCTGAAGGAACCACGACCAGACCATGTCCCATAGGAACAGCCGTGAGTGCTCGTTCACTCGCAGACCCTTTGCCGCAAGCGAGTGTCGATGTTGGTGGCGAGACTATAGAGGTCATTGTGGGTCACAGGGGGCTCACAGATGGACAAGTCGTCCTTCATAGCCTTGCTCAGGCCCTCTTCATAGCTGGAAATGAGGGCCACCTCATTCCAGCCACTCTCTGCGGCTAGGGTCTGGAACTCAATAGTATATTCAGCCACCAATCTGGAACCCTGGGTGAGCCGCGCAAGGCAAGTAGCCACATTGTGACCTCTCCGAGGATGGAAGAAGGTCTCTTTAAGAGCGTCAGCAAAAGCCGCCTCATTGTCGCAAGCGGGAGACCCTGATTCCCATTGGGCAGTAGCCCAGGCCAAGGCCCGGCCCGAAAGGAGCAAAATAATATAAGCCACGCACCGAAGAGCGTGGGCGTAGGGGAATTGGGAGGAACGCAGTTCAAAGGTAAGATAGCACTGCATTAAAAAACCTCTGCAGTGCAGTGCTCCGGTTCGCCCCCGAATCTTTCAGCAGTGGCGATGGGAGAGTCTCCCCATAGGACGCGGGGGAACCGGGGTGGGGAATCGGGGGGGGGGGGGGGGCGGGGGGGGGAGGCGGTGTTTAAGTTCAACCACCTGGGTGGCAAAGAGCTTGGCAGAAAGCTCCTTGACCACCTCAGTAAGGGCCTCGACTTGCTGGGTCAGAAGCGTAAGCTGCTGCTCATGACGCCCTAAAGCAGCGCCATGATGTTGGAGAACCGCGGCAGCTGGAAGCGGGGATCCTGCTGGGTCCATACTGGGCGCTCTCTCCTGTTACAGGGGGCCCTGTGGGTGCCCCGAAAAACGGAGAAATAACGGACTCAAGTGCACGAGATGCCCCACTAAGAGCGGGAAAACAGAGACAGTTTCCTCCAAAACGGGCACAAAAGTAATGTGTGCATGCACAGGAGAATCCCGGCCGTGGCATTTGATGTCAGAACCACAGCACCCGGGGGCGGGAGCTTTACCAGCGCACCCAGTGAGCTCAAACAGAGGAATAATAATTAATGATAACAAAGGGAAGGCATGTAAGGCCTAAAGCCGCAAAGATAACCCGTTAAGGGAAATACGTGGCTTAGTAATCTTGCTGAGAGGGAAAGAGAGTGAAAGCCAGTAGTAGCTGTGTGTGTGTGTGTGAGTTTGGCTGGCCGCGCATGCAGGGACCGAGTGAGGCGTGCGTGCGCATCTGAGACGGAGGGAGAGAGAGATGGATTTCGTCTCCCCTGAAGCTATGCGAGAGAATAAAGGGAATAACGCCGTAGCGAGCCCCCAAGGGGAAATAATGACACGACCGAAGCGAACGGGAGGCGGTAATGCTGCCATTTAGCTGCACTACCCAGCGTCTTAGCCATGGAGTCAGCTGGTTCCTAAACCTTGCAGCATGCCCTTCATGCTCTGCTCCTCTTCCTGCATGCGCTGCTCTCTCTTCAGCAAGCAGGTCTGAAACCTTTTGTGAAGCTCGTCCAGACGCTCCACCAGCTCCTTGTGAAGTTCATCCAGACTTTTCTCCACCACCTGGATAATATTCCACTACACTATCAGAAGCTGATGGAATCGCGATCTGGTAAATAAAAATGAAAACGTCAAAAAGCCTTGATTTCAAACTGTACTACCTCCAATCCAAACAGTCTAATGGGAACAGGATGATCTTACAGGCAGCACTTCTGTGAATGTGGGCTGCTCATTAGGCAGCTCATCCTCGCAGTGCATACTGCCTGAGATTGTGGGAATATACTACAAAATAAAATAAATAATTCAGTCAATTTAGGATTTAAAGTAAAATGATGTTGCAAAAAAACAGCCAAAAGGAAACAATGCATAGTCGATTATGGGATACTTACCTTCCCAACCTTCTTTGTTAGTTAATTAATTATTTAACGAAACAATCTACAATATATAAGCGCAGAGCTACAGCAACAAAACAACCTTCTCGAGAATCTGAAGTGAACTGATGAGTTTTGCTGATGTACCTGCAAATGAACATTCCAATTCTCTAAGTAACAATCCACGTCTGTGATGTCACAATACCTCAGCACATTTTGAAAGACCATGCATGCATGCATAGGTGAAAACAGAGACTAAGGAGGCCTTCACACACACATATTGAACCTTTGTTCTGTCAGCACCCATTATGGTTCATTATTAAATTATTGTTATTATCATTAAAGCATTAAAAAACAGCATAAAAGGTTTAACCCAAACTCGCATTCAGAAAGTAACAGACAGGTACAAATGCACACATTGTACTAGTGTTGTAGTCAAGCCCGCTAGAACCGAGCACAAGTCAAGACCAAGACCAGGACACATCGACATTTATTAGTCAAGTCCGAGTCAAGACCAAGACCGGGAGTGGCCGAGACCAAGACGGGACCAAGACCAGATTAAGATTTTTTCCATCATGCAAAAATAAATTGGAAAATAAATAGTTTGTTATTCACTTTACATCCCTTATCATTCGTTATACTTGATATATTAATAACTAACAGTATATCTGCAATGAACTGTATCTGCACATATACTGTTAGTTTTTTTGTATCTGCAATGAACTACAACAGCGCTTAAAATCTGCCAATGTAAGTTTGTGTCCTAATACTTTTGACCACACATGGATTTGTGTCCCAATACGTTTGGCCACACATGGATTTATGTCTCAATACTTTTGGCCACATATGGGTTTGTGTCCCAATAATTTTATGTTTGTGTATATGTATGTATTATGTTAATCAGTGTTTCTCAATCCTGGTCCTGGAGGTCCACCACTCTGCACGTTTTAGTGTTTTTCCTGCTCCCAACCACCTGATCCAATTACTAAGCTTATTAACAAGCCAATTACTGAGTTAAAGTGGGTGTGTTTAAACAAGTAAAGCACTGAAATGTGCAGAGCAGGCAGGCTCCAGGACCAGGATTGAGAAACACTGATGACCATTTGGCTTTTTGAAATTTAAATATTCCGTCAGTGCATTTCTATGGGAGATTTTTTATTTTTAAATTTAAATGTTTTAAAAATTATCAACTGGATCATCTCCAAAAATTGATAGCACACCACACAGCGGGATTATCATTAAGCGGTTCAGGCTGCATTAATCGCTGAAATGTGTGGAACAGGAAGAAACAGGAGAATAATTATTAACATAATTATATAGAACATAATAACATAATTATATATTTTGTAAAATATATGTAATATGTAATTAGATAGTTAATTATTATTATATAATAATAATATATTATAATCTTAGTCAAACTAAGGCAATTGAAATTTGGAAGCAAATCATGGTTTGTCTTCTTCAGGAAGCCAGCATGTAAAGTCGACTGAATATAGCCAACAACATCCATTCTATCCATTTTTATTATTACATATGAAAACATAATAACATTGCAATCTTCCCTCAAAATTTTTTTTTCTAAACTATACTAACTAAGTAAAGTGAGCGAGCGAAAATGCACACTTGCAATCTTAATTAGGCTATTCAAAATGACTTTGTGCATGATGGTACTGCCATGCTGAAACTGGATAGGGCCTTCCCTAAATGTGACTCCAAAATGTTTTGATTGATGGTTAACCAAAGATAAGTTTAGAGAGTTTGCTGTTGGGCCACTGGAGTAATGACTGCTGAAATTTTGGTTTTGTAGTCATATGTGAATAATAAATTATTATTTGGTCACTTCTAGCAGTAGCAGTCATTTGCAGTGTTATTTATTTAAATGAATATGGCACACTGATTAAAAGGTATTAAGCTATTTATACAGAATGGTATATGCAAAACATCCAATAGGGGCTGATGTGTTAATGATAGACTTTAAGTTGACAGAAATACTACAGTAACTCAAATAATCACTTTTCCTCCACTCTAACTGATTAGAAAATCAAAAGTAAATGCTCAACATGCTGAACTTTCCACATCAAGTTGCACTTCTGTCAGTCAAGAACAGGAAATCGCCATAAATACTATTTGCTGTTTATCTCAATACTCCTATTGGGCTATTCCATCCTCTCAAGATGGCCTGGTGTCCAGTCCTAGTCTCCACAGAAGCATTGGTACAGCCCTCTGGTAATCCCCTGCCACTGAAGACAAAGACATTGTGCTCACACCAACTTTTAACATTTCCATTTTACACATTCCGTACATTCATTTACAGACTGAATGCCTGTACTGAGACATACAGATTGCTTGATGTATACAATTCTGATAAGCATTAAACACATTATTCACAACTGATTACAGACATCGTTTAGATTGATAGATAGACGTACAGACACACAGACATATAGACAGATAGATAGATAGATAGACAGATAGATAGATAGATAGATAGTTTCTGGCTTTAGAAATATAAATAGGTATCATCTCATAAAAAAGAGAGATGCCATAACTAATACAGGTGCAATCAGCTATGTATTATTATAATTATTTACTATAAAGCATTGTGACTTTTGAGAGGGTACACAAAATTCAAAATTGACAAAACACACCTGACGTACATGATGTAAAAATTGTGCAAAAAAAAAAAATTGTTTCCAGCAGGGGATTGTGGGCGATGTAGTCAACAAACAAAGGAAAAACTGGGGGTTTGGCCACGGAACCTAACATAGTCAGAACTCAGCAGCTCTCGTTGTTACGGTTCGCCATATAAAAACGATGGCGAACCATCAAAACTAAATAAGAAGGTTTTGGGACCCAAATGCAGTTAGCTCCAGATGGTATTATTGAACTGAAATAAAATAAAATAAATAAACTGAATTAAATGAATACAAATAAATAAATGACAAAGATAAAGTGAGGCTCTGTGTGTGTATGCAAAAGCAGCAAATCTGCTATCAGGCAGTCACAGAGCTCAAGCCGTGCTTTAAACAAGGGATATGAGAGGGAGAAAGGCAGGGGAAAATTTTCCCCCGGCCTGCGTCAGAGCTGCACACACACGCACACACAGAGAGGCCGTGGGCGTGGCCAAAGGCTACTGCAGCTCTGACCGGCTTGTAGCGCTGAGGAAGCACGAGGGAGGGAGAAGCAGGGAGAGAGGAGCCCGAGGAGGTAAAATGAAAAGGCGAAATAACTCTAAACCTACTCTACCTGTTTCCCTAATAACCTTACCTCACGCTTCGCAGCGCTACGGAATCTTACGCTCCTTAACTAGCGCAGATTGTCCACTCAATCCCTAACAAAAGAAATAAAACAAACGAGGAAATAAAACGAAAGCGGAAGCGCGGCGCTCTTTAACAGAGCGGGGGGAGACGGGTGAGGTCTCGAATAACATGCTTACGTGGCCAACGACGATCACTATTTCTAAAACGCCGTAGCGGCGATCGAACGGCAAAAATGGCGTGTGTAGTCAGATGATCCGACAGCTACTGCCAGTGGCGAGGCTCTTAAATAGCCAGAGGCAGCAGCTGAGGATCATTTGCTGTGATTGCACTGTCTACTGACTGACAGCTCAATCACAGCGGCTGCCAGGAATCATACCAGGAAAAGGGAGCGGTTGCTATCCTCTAGAGTCCATACCTGGTATGACTCTTGACAGTACCCCCCCTAAAGGGCGACGTCCCGACGCCCCTAAGCATCCATCCAGGCGCCTCTGGTCTGACGGACACGCTCAGGGTTGAGCGTCTGACGAAGGGGGAGGCCCTGGTAAGCAGGGCCGTCCCCCAGCAAGGGACTGAATGGGAGGGTGGGACAGGTCATGGCCGGACCAATGCCCAAATAGGGCTGAATGACCAGCCTAGCGGCCTCATGGCCACAACTGGCCACTGGTGACTGAGGAGCAGCGCCAGTGGTGCAGGACTGGGGCTGAACGCCAATGACCCCAGGACAGGGCTCGCCGGCAGGGGGGCGGAGCTCGGCGCTGGCGGCTCAGGGGCGGAGCTCGATGCTGGCGGCTCAGGACCGAGACTCGGCCCAGTGAGGGCCGTTAAAAAGGTAGGGGCTAGGCGTCTGGCCAAGCGGACAAAAGAACACTTCCGCGGTGGCCACGGAGGGGCGGTGATGATCGCAGAGTGCCCAACAACAGCGCTAGGTGGTGCTGGAATCGGTTTAGACCAAGGCGCGGGGATTGGGACCACCAATCGTGCCAACAGAGTCAGTCTCGGCGACCGTGGCGCGGGGATCGGGTACGAGGATCGCGGTGCTGGAATCGGTCTAGACCGAGGCGCAGGGGTCGGCTGCAACGACCGGTGCGCATAATCCCCAAGCGTGGAGCTTTCTGGCTCAGACGTGGGGGTAGGAGGCGCAATTGGCTCCTGTACGGGGCCAGGCGGTGCTAACAGTCCAACCGTGGAGACTAACTGCTCTAACACGGGACCAACATGCGCGGCGGGCCCAGGTACAGGACCAGGGGGCGCCATAGGATCAGGCACAGGGTCTGACTGCCCTGGTGTGGAGCATGAAAGTGCGGCGAGCCCTGGTTCACCACTGGAGGGCGCTGAGTGCTCATTACTAGAGCTTGGCAGCTCAGCGCGCTCGTGAACGGGGCTAGGCAGCGCTATATGCCTCTCCGTGGAGCCAGGGTGCTCATACACGGGGCTTGTGGGCGCACTAGGCTCCTGTACGGGGCCAGGCGGCGCTAAATGTCTGACCGCGGAGGCTAACTGCTCTAACACGGGACTGAGGTGCGCGGTGGGCCCAGGTACAGGGCTAGGGGGTGCCAAAAGCTCAGGCACAGGGTATAACCACCCTAGTGCAGAGCCTGCGAGTGTGGCGAACCCAGGTTCACTGCTGGAGGGCGCTGTATGCTCTCCCTCACAGCTTGAGCATGCAGTGCGCTTGTGAACGGGGCTAGGCGGCGCTAAAGGTACTGGCAAGGGACCGGGTGGATTCGAGCTGTAGTTAAGCTCCCGCCTCTTCCCCTCACGTTGCTCGAGGCGAGCCTCCGCCAAACCGGCCAGCCCGACCAGGTGACCAAAGGAAGAGGCAGGTGGTAGGGAGCACAACACGATGCCCACCTCCTCATCAAGCCCCTTCCTAAATGGGTCGATGAGGACCGGTCCCTCCAAGCCACAATCAGTGGCTAGGGCCAGAAATTCAGTCATATATTCCCGCACGCTCCTAAGACCTTGGACGATGTTAAAAAACAGGGCAGGAGCAGGTGCAGGAACAAGATAGACTATGCCGCTTTGATAGCCCATCTGAACCCCAGAAGAACGTCGGCGGTTATGGCGAGGCGGGCTGGGCAATTTGGGAGGGTCTAGATAAAAAAAATTGTCAGTGACTTGGCCAGAGTCACTGAACGGCCCCCCAAATGCCAGCCGTGACCCGGGTAGCAAAACCCATCGTCCACGGCATCTGGGGACCTCCATATTGGAGGTCCAGGAGCTAACGCTCCCCTTGCTGGTCGGATCATACTGTTACGGTTCGCCATATAAAAACGATGGCGAACCGTCAAAACTAAATAAGAAGGTTTTGGGACCCAAATGCAGTTAGCTCCAGATGGTATTATTGAACTGAAATAAAATAAAATAAATAAACTGAATTAAATGAATATGAATAAATAAATGACAAAGACAAAGTGAGGCTCTGTGTGTGTATGCAAAAGCAGCGAATCTGCTATCAGGCACTCACACACACACAGAGCTCAAGCCGCGCATTAAACGAGGGATATGAGAGGGAGAAAGGCAGGGGAGAATTTTCCCCCGGCCTGCGTCAGAGCTGCACACACACACACACACAGAGGCTGTGGGCATGGCCAAAGGCCACTGCAGCTCCGACCGGCTTGTAGCGCTGAGGAAGCGCGAGGGAGGGAGAAGCAGGGAGAGAGGAGCCCGAGGAGGTAAAATGAAAAGGCGAAATAACTCTAAACCTACTCTACCTGTTTCCCTAATAACCTTACCTCACGCTTCGCAGCGCTACGGAATCTTACGCTCCTTAACTAGCGCAGATTGTCCACTCAATCCCTAACAAAAGAAATAAAACAAACGAGGAAAGAAACCGAAAGCGGAAGCGCGGCGCTCTTTAACAGAGCGGGGGGAGACGGGTGAGGTCTCGAATAACACGCTTGCGTGGCCAACGGCGATCACTATTTCTAAAACGCCATAGTGGCGATCGAACGGCATAAACGGCATGTGTAGTCAGATGATCCGACAGCTACTGCCAGTGGCGAGGCTCTTAAATAGCCAGAGGCAGCAGCTGAGGATCATTTGCTGTGATTGCACTGTCTACTGACTGACAGCTCAATCACAGCGGTTGCCAGGAATCATACCAGGAAAATGAGCGGTTGCTACCCTCTAGAGTCCATATGACGTATGACTCCTGACACTCGTAGAGGCAAAAAATATGATGTAATTTGCTGTCTATTTGTTAAAGCTGTGTTTCTGCTTTGCACCGGTATGGAGGTATATGAAAAATAAAGTGCATCTATAAGTATAACTATACCACAGCAATTTGATTGGCTGGGAGACATCCTAGGAGTATTGCACTTCAATCTCCGCCACAAAAACACGTAACCTAGACCTTCTCTGTCAAGCAAGAAAAGATGGAGCAATGTTTTGTCTGTTGTTGGTAACTCAAAACTAATCAGAACTACTTACTCGATTCATATTTTAAGAACTGCATAATGGTCAGTGTTCACATAAATGCATATAATTACTAGTCAAGTAACAGAAATGATAGAGGGATCCTAGACTTTCGGTGGTAGATTGGTATGTCTTAGTAACAGTTTGCCTTCAGTCATTTGCTGAGTTTAAATAAACTTTCTTATGAAGTAAATTAAACTGCATTAATCGATGTTTGTGTTTATTGTCTGTATAAGAAGCATTTACTGAGAAATTATGTTCCACGACTACAGGTACTCCCTGTTTTATGATTTTGACTTTGCAATGGGAATCAGATAAAACACGTTCAAGAGAAACCGAACTCTGAATTTTGAATTATGATTTTTCCCTGGGCAAGCGATATGCAGTACGATACTCTCCTGCACTCCCCCACGCTAAACACAGAACTCGGCAGTGCATGACGTACGGAGACAGGTGGAAGGAGTGATGAGCACTTCGAAATGTTGTGAGGAAATTGTTTTCGTTTTTCACTTTCCATACATTATTCAATAAATTACATGAGATATTCAACACTTTATAATAAAATAAGCTTTGGTCACTAGGGTTACTAGCATTTATGTCTAATTGATTCAGAGGTGACTTCTGCTGACCCCAAAACACAAATAAATACGTAAAACATATAACTGAAAGCAAAGGTTAACCAATGAAGGTTAAATTGATTTTTGTGTAAATGTGGTGAAGTAAGAAATATTTTTTTCTACATGTAATTTGTTATATCAAAAATATATCTGTTATGTTGAATGATTTTAAGGCACTTCATTTTGGAATATTATTTAACTCTAGGCCTAATATGTTGTTACATATATTATTATTATTATTTGCTACATTCTGTTAATGCTCTTTTTCGGTCAAAGAAATGGTGCTTGTCACTATGCAAGGATAAGAGCAGACTGAAGGGATATGCATTCAGTAACGTTAAGAACAATTACAAACACTGGGCTATGTTTATGTAAATAACTATTATATATTATAATATTACATTTTATGAGAGAACATAGCTGTTGATCTTGCAGCAATCAGAAGTGGACTGAAAGATAATTCACCCATCACATACATGATTCACTGGAAAATGATGGCATGGCTCTGCCTTTTTTCTTCACATAAATATACTGTCCTCTAGTGGACCACAATCATAGTAGCTACTTCAAACACATTTGAAATAATGTGCATAGCGTTCTCCTATCACCCTATCATATTCTCATAAAAATATGACAGTCAAAATATATATATATATACACACACATATATACAAACAAACACACAATTTGCGTACCATGTAGTCATTTCACCAGTAATTTATGTCTTAACAAGTACATAATAATGTGATGTACTGTAAGTAAATAAAGCCTCAGTGAGAGACCGTGTTTGATTAATTAAACTACACTCCTCAGTCTGTTCTCTCTCTGTACAAGCTCCATAACCGTCCTGTTTGATGTAGTTTCAGGCCTGATAAAAATAACACACAATACATATCTGACTTTCATTCATTTTCTTATCTTCTTAATCCTGGTCAGGGTAGTTCGAGAGCTGGGGCCTAGCCAGTGGCATAGGCAGGATCAACCCTAGACAGGGTGCCAACCTATCGTAGGGCACACACACTTATACACACATTCACACAAAAATGGCATTTTAGAAACACCAATTAGGCTAATATACAGTGGTGCTTGAAAGTTTGTGAACTCTTTAGAATTTCTTTTTAGAGTCCTAAAGTAGACAAAGAGAACCCAGTTAAACAAATGTGACAAAAATATTATACTTGGGCATTTATTTATTGAGGAATTTGGTCTTGGCCATGGTTGATTTTGGAGTCTGACTGTTTGAGACTGTGGACACGTGTCTTTTATACAGATAACAAGGTCAAACAGGTGCCATTAATACAGGTAACGTGTGGAGAACAGAAGAGCTTCTTATAGAAGAAGTTACAGGTCTGTGAGAGCCAGAAATCTTGCTTGTTTGTGGATGACCAAATACTTATTTTCCACCATGATTTACAATAAAAAAAAATCCAACAATGTAATTTCCTGGATTTGTTTTTTTCATTTTTCATAGTTGAAGTGTACCTATGATGAAAAAAAGTTCTATTTTGGTTTCATCCGTCCAAAAAACGTTCTTCAAAGTGCAGACGAGCAGCAATGTTCTTTTTGGAGAGCAGTGGCTTTCTCCTTGCAACCCTGCCATGCACACAATTGTTCAGGTTTCTTCTGATGGTGGACTCATGAAGATTAACATTAGCCAATGTGAGAGAGGCCATTAGTTGCTTAGAAGTTACACTGGGGTCCTTTGTGACCTTACCAACTATTACACGCCTTTCTCTGGGAGTGATCTTTGTTGGTCAACCACTCCTGGGGAGGGGACAGTAGTCTACATTTGCACACAATCTGTCTGACTGTGGATTGGTGGAGTACAAACTCTTCAGAGATGGTATTGTAACCTTTTCCAGCCTGATGAGCATCAACAACTCTTTTTCTGAGGTTCTCAGTAATCTCCTTTGTTCATGCCATGATACACTTCCACAAGCATGTGTTGTGAAGAGCAGACTTTGATAGATCCCTGTTCTATAAATAAAACAGGGTGCCCACTCACACCTGATTGTCATCCCATTGATTGAAAACACCTGACTCTAATTTCACCTTCAAATTAACTGCTGATCCTAGAGGTTCATATACTTTTGCCACTCACTGATATGTAATATTGGATAATTTTCCTCAATAAATAAATGACTAAGTATAATATTTGTGTCTCAACTGGTTTCTCATTATCTACTTTTAGGACTTATGTGAAAATCTGATGATGGTTTAGGTCATATTTATGCATAAATATAGAAAATTCTAAAGGGTTCACAAACTGTCAAGCACCACTGTACATGTTCTCGGAACGTGAGAGGAAACCAAAGCACCCAGAGTAAACCCACGCAGACATGCGAAGGACATGCAGACTCCACACAGGCAGAGTCTGAGGTCAGGATCGAACTGGGGACATTGGAGCTGTGAGCCAACTGCACCACTGTGCCGCCCCATCCACAATGAGTATTAACAGTATTAACAGTAATGAGGAGTAAAGATGGGTAGAGGATCTCCAGTTTGTCAGTTTGTCAACAAATTATTGAAATGTTTAAAACCATTTGCATATTAAATTTGCATATTTATCCTTCTACAGTGTATAATAGCATTAAACAATTCATGTAATCTCAGTATCTCGGAAGAATTTTAGTGCATAAAGGGCAAGGGTACAAGCCTAAACTGAACACCTGTAATCTCTGATCCCTCAGACTACACTGCATCCATCAATAGCTGATAGAACCACATGGGCAAGGGATTACTTTATCAAACCTTTATCAAGCACTGCAATACAGAGTTACATTCACAAATGGCACTTAACCTTACTGTGCAAAAAAGAAGCCTTATGTTAACCATGTCAAGAAGCGGCTTCGAAATCTCTGGACTTTTTTGAGATTTTAGAGCAACATATTATGCCATCAAGATGACATCTTTTCCATGAATATCCATGAATTTATCAACAAGACAATGGAACTCAGCCTTTGGTGATGGTTGATTTTGTACCAATTCATAATTATAATCACCTGTTGACATAACCTGTCTGAAATCACATTGTTTTTTTTTTGTTTGTTTTTTTTAACCTCATTACTAGCCCTAAATTGCCTCCGTCCCAACTGTTTTTAGAATGTGTTTTAGTCCTGAAATGCAGTGAATGCTGTTCACTGAATGGGTGTTCATTAGCAAGTGAAATGAAAACCAGAAAAAAAACATGAAATATCTTGGGTTCATACTCTCTGCAGTGTGATAAAAGTCAAATGAAATGTAAGGAACACTGCATATATTTTTATTTGCATTTTCCATGCCATTATATATGTTTTACAAGATTTGGGATTGTAAAACATATATAAATATAAATAATTAAATACAAACAACATTAGTGCTGTGGTGCTGTGGTAATTGGTTTACTGTGCAAAATAAAAGCTGCAGTATCACATCACAGTATGAGTGCTGAGCACAGAGTTGTGCATATGAATCCCCAAAACGTGTTATAATTAAGATAAACACAGTGTTCAAAATGTGTAGTAGTACAGGAATTACACCTTATGTGCATTTGTGTCTGTTAGGCTAATATTAAAACAATGCCCTGCATACTCAATGTCCCATAGGTGTTTGTAAAAGGAAACACAACAAGGCAAACGCAATCATAGTACTATCTAGAATTAGAACCATAAGCAACATACTGATATTGTGGAGTACATAAGAGATCAAAGATATAGTGAGCGATGATGAGGTGGAATGAATACCAGGTGTGCAATGGAAGAGGAGTGAAGAGACGGGGGCCAATCGAAAATCGAAAATAACAAAACAAACCAAAGTGGAGCAGGAGCAGGACCAGGTCGAACCCTAACAGAAGAACCTTATATAAACATGGTAGTGGTAGTATTACAGTTTGGGCCTTCTTTGCATCTCTTTCTTGTCATCATTGATAGAACGATACATTCTGAAATATATCAGCAAATTCTAAAGCATGCTTATGTTAAGGATAAAACTATGTTTTCCTTCATTTGGAATAAATTCTGTGGCAAAATGAAACATAATTGGTAACTTGACGGGGGTGGTGTCCCAGCATCCCAGTTTGCATGTTTTGTCTGTGTCCATGTGGTTTTTCTCTCTTTCTACTCAGGCTTCTGACCACATTTCTGCCTTGCTCCTTGTGCTACCAGTTTGGCTGTGGCTCCCCATAACTCTGATTTGGAGTCAACAGGTATGAAAATGAATGAATGTATGAATGAATGAAGCTTTTGATGTATTTTATGTATTTACTTGAAAATACATCGTATTTATTTGAAAGAGCTTAAAATGTTGAGCAGAAGTTACCGTTTTAAGACCGGCTGATTTGAATGAGATATAGCTCTCATCTGGTTGAAGTGAAAACCACAGCTACAGCTGGTCTTTGCAGATGCAGTACTTGAGACAAGATAACAATTTCTAAGAAATTACTCAATTTAAGTATGAAAAGTATATAGTGGTTACAAAGTTTCATAATCATGGAGGGAGAATGTGCAGCTGGATCTCAGATGTTTGACAGGGATTAACAGTGGAAAATGGAAGGTAGTGGAATTATACGTGACTGGGAAGGGGGCTGTAACCAACTGATGAACTACAGTGGTGCTTGAAAGTTTGTGAACCCTTTAGAATTTTCTATATTCCTGCATAAATATGACCTAAAATGTCATCAGATTTTCACACAAGTCCTAAAAATAGATAAAGAGAACCCAGTCAAACAAATGAGACAAAAATATTATACTTGGTCATTTATTTATTGAGGAAATTATCATTATATATATTGTATATCAGTGAGTGGCAAAAGTATGTGAACCTTTGCTTTCAGTATCTGGTGTGATCCCCCTGTGCAGCAATAACTGCAACTAAACGTTTCCTGTAACTGTTGATCAGTCCTGCACACCGGCTTGGAGGAATTTTAGCCCATTCCTCCGTACAGAACAGCTTCAACTCTGGGATGTTGGTGGGTTTCCTCACATTAGCTGCTCGCTTCAGGTCCTTCCACAACATTTCGATTGGAATAAGGTCAGGACTTTGACTTGGCCATTCCAAAACATGAACTTTACTCTTCTTTAACCATTCTTTGGTAGAACGACTTGTGTGCTTAGGGTCATTGTCTTGCTGCATGGCCAACCTTCTCTTGAGATTCAGTTCATGGACAGACGACCACTCCTGGGGAGGGTAACAATGGTGTTGAATTTCCTCCATTTGTACACAATCTGTCTGACTGTGGATTGGTAGAGTCCAAACTCTTTAGAGATGGTTTTGTAACCTTTTCCAGCCTGATCAGCATCAACAACTCTTTTTCTGAGCTCCTCAGAAAAAACTCCTTTGTTCGTGCCATGATACAATTCCACAAACACGTGTTGTGAAGAGCAGACTTTGATAGATCCCTGTTCTTTAAATAAAAACAGGGTGCCCACTCACACCTGATTGTCATCCCATTGATTGAAAAAAACACCTGACTCTAATTTCACTTTCAAATTAACTGCTATTCCTAGAGGTTCACATACTTTTGCCACTCACTAATATGTAATATTGGATCATTTTATTCAATAAATAAATTACCAAGTATAATATTTTTGTCTCATTTATTTAACTGGGTTCTCTTTATCTACTTTTATTACATGTGTGAAAATCTGATGATGTTTTAGATCATATTTATGCCGGAATATAGAATATTCTAAAGGGTTCACAAACTTTCAAGCACCACTGTAACTATTTTACACCATACACAGATATTTGGACAAAATGAGACCTGAAGCATCAGTGGCCATTTCAGTGGCACACACAAGGTTACATCAACACTAGTCACACACACACACACATATATATATACATATATATATACACACTTAAGTCAATTTAGCGTAGTTAACCTAACACGCATGCCTTTGGACTGTGTGGGAGGAAACCGGAGTACACAGAGTAAATCCAAGCAAACACGGGAGGACATGCAGACTCCACACAGAAAGGACCCAGGCCGCTCCACCCTGGGATTGAGCCCAGGACCTTCTTGCTGTAAGGCAGCAGTGCTACCCATCGAGCCACCATGCCACCCGAGAACTGAAGTAAAGCTTGTCACATTAAGGTTATGTGTCTTTGAAGACATCTCCTTACCAGTGTTATTTTTCAGTTTTTTCAGTTTCTCACTAGAAGTAGATGGTATATCTAGTTAGTATGAAAGAAGAAATGTGATTCCTTAAATAAGTAAATTATAACTGGGTTTCAGTGACAACTTTGGCTTGTGCTGTTTATTACCACTGTGATTAATCTAAGGGATATACGGGATGTAACATTGAGGTTTAACAATGACATAGCATACAACTTCTTCACTAAGCTGTCATCTGGCAAATGCTACTTGTGTATTTATAACTTCAGGCACCACCTAACCCGAGAGCTGTTTGGTCTCAGTTAAAACATGCGGTGATTTACGGCATCACCTGGCAGCCTAGATACACATGCAAAAGCTTTGAATAACCATTGCATATTCAACCCTACCCTGTTTTATCTTTGGGTTATGCAGAGGTGTTACAGAAGTTCATCAATTGTCCTTTTACAATGTATAGTCAACAGTAAAAAAATAGTACTTGAATAAAGTAGAAATATTTAAGAAACATGCTAAAGTATAGTTGCTATTCACCACTGCATACAGACACAACTGGATGGAGGGATATTGGTCTGAGGAATATTATGTCTGAGGAAAGAAACAAATGTGTTATGCATCAAAATTGATTAGATGACTGTTACCAGTTCTGCAAATTATGAAATTCACAACTCTTAAAAAAATATTCAGTCAAAACATTTTGCAATTTACAACTGCCAAAGAACTACAGTGTAAAGAAAAAAGTTGGTGGGCACCCAACAATTACATCCAAAAAGATGAGTATTAGTATGGAGTATGTTTTCTTTTGCTGTTATAACAGCCTCCACTCTTCTGAGAACTTTGGAACATGACTGTGACGTTGGTCACTGATGGCATTGGTTCACAATTGGCATTCCAATTAATCTCAAATGTGACTGATTGTTGAGTGGTGGAGCCTAAGAAGCTATCATCTTGAGAGTCACTGAGAATTAGCATACTAACTATGCTATAATTAAGACAGAAATTCTGAAAAGATCTATGAAGATATGGTGCTGGGTCCTGTTATTTTAGGAGTCTTAGTCCTGTCAGTGTAATGGATCAAAATTTCATGCTGGACCTTTGTAGTGTGTCTGAGTGCAGAGATTTTACAAGCCGCGCATTTACACTGATCTGAGACCTGTTTTGTGCATCACATTTGAAGGTGAGCTTGTTGGATTGATAGTGCCAAAGGGCAACCTTTACTGAGAATGGTGCCCAGCATGTGTTCATTGGGAGTTAGAATAAACTGTATGAAGGTCAGGCCAGGGGAGATGACAAACTGTTTCATGTTTATCAGCACACAAATTTAGAAAAGTGTTGCCTGTGGCAACATCAGCATTTAGCTCCTCTTATCAACTTGCTTCTCACTGTGTCTGACAACAACTTACAACCATGAGTGGTAAGTAAACTTCGGAAAATCTTTTGCATCTATTCTATGATTTTATATCTTCTACAGACTGAAGTATAATGAGTATATTATGCCATTTAACATGGATCTGTTTGTCTTGAAACTCACTGAGTTAAGTAGTAGTTAAGTTCAACTTATAACGAGTTGGGTCTTCTGAAGAGTTAAAAATGTGACTTTTTTCAAACTTTTTGCTATTCTTTTTGAACTACAAAGGTTATGGCATGAAATGATTAATAAGTTCATAAGTTTAAAATTTTGTATATTCCATCTGTGATGCTCTAGCAATACAATACAAAAT
This sequence comes from Ancistrus triradiatus, assembly GCA_025084515.1. Taxonomy (NCBI): domain Eukaryota; kingdom Metazoa; phylum Chordata; class Actinopteri; order Siluriformes; family Loricariidae; genus Ancistrus; species Ancistrus triradiatus. The sequence goes on along the minus strand of JAJAGP010002264.1, from coordinate 83,882 downwards.
TATGTACCATCAGCATGATGTTCAGTTAGCCAGAAAACTCTTAAGTGAAAAGTATTAAATATCTTCCCTATTCTTCACACTTGAAACAGTGCAGTAGATAATGGCAATAGCAAGGCATGCACAGAGCAATAATTTTTATTCTAATTTTATAATTTATGTCATTTAATTTTATAGCTTTATTCATTTCATCATACATAAGAAAAAACTTAACTTGTGGAGTGTGTAGCCACAGTATGGAGATCACCGTATTGAGACATTTACTAGCACAATTTAGACTAGTAGAATTTACTAGTCACTAGATTAATTAGTACAGTGTACAAGGTGCAAAAGGTTCCGGACTCCAAATCAAATCTTTCATTGACACTATACATTAACGAATTCATTAAAACCCATTTGTTCCAGATGGTTTATCCGGGTTAAAAATAACAGCATATAGATCTCAATTAACATCTGATCCACATGCTGCTCCTAGTGTAGGATACAAGAAAGATGGCCACTAGCCATTTAGGGAAAAGGCAAGAAACTGAAGCTAAAGTCCAAAGTAATTTTCAAATCATTGTATTTCATTCTCCTCCAAACAATTTATGATTTTTATGACATTTCTGCTACTTGATACAATATACACATTCTACAGGACAGACACGAATAAATCAATCAATAAAACTGTTAAATCAATCAACAAAAATGCCAATGCCATTGTACAATATTACAGAGTTGTTAATCTAAAACTAAAGTTCATACAGTTCTGAAATTTTGTTTAAGGAAACAGGGCCTGTCTACTGTATGTTGAAAAGTATTTTTGTGTTTTATTTTGTCATTAAATCACATCACTTTAAACTGCATAGAGGTTACACTTATAACTATGGTAAATAGATTATAGATATATTGTGGTCATGATTTACTAAGGGTTTACTATGAGCTTACTAAGGTTTACTAAAAACCAACAAAAGAGTGCAAGCTGTATTACTAACAGCACCTTGCATTGGATTCAGTCTTACAAATGGGCAACATTACATCTTTTTAATTGGGTGTTAAATAATAAGCCATAAGTGAGTCTTGATAGAATGGTTCTAAAGTACAGGGTGGGGTTAATGCAAATCGATTAATTTAGCATCAGCAATGTCATTTCTCATACCTGAAAGCAAACATGTGCAAAAGTGTCTGTCATTCATAACCCATGTATTTCACTGGGATCTAAGCACCAGATGTCAGCTTCAGAGGTGTAGGATTAATTACTGTAATTACTGAAAACAGGCTGAGCTCAACAGAACAGATTTATTTTGCACAGATTCTAAGAGAAGAGCAGAGAGTTGGAGAGTTGGTATGAGTTTTGGTATGGTTCCTGTCTCAATCCAGCCTCAGTCCTGTTTGATTTTATTTTCTCAGATATCTAGTTTTTATACACATACATCTTATTAAAGAGGAGAGTACAAAAACACATAAATACCTTGCAAATATATAATAATAATAATAATAATAATAATTAAAAAACATTAAAATAAAACAGAAATTATGTAATTCAAATAGCTTCCATTTTATTACTATTCATTATTTAATCAACATAAATCCATACCACTACCTGCACAAATGAGGTTTAAAGTGAGTGTACAGTAGCTCTTCAGTCAAACTATTTCAGAATAAACAATGCTGTATCTTGTCCATTTTATGTAGAGCTTTCTGTACCTTATATGTTTTTTTGCCTTGAATTCGAAATGCAGGTAATGTGTTTGAAAGTGAGAAATGAAAGCATAAAAAAGTCATCCATTATGTTAATTGGGGTAAGTTGCCTGAGTGATGCATGGCAAGAACTGACATGGTGTAAGAATTTGAAAGTTTATAGAAAATGCATTCTCTCTGTATTTCTTGTGTACAAGCTGTATCAGTCCTGGGAGAACCTTCCTTAAACCATATTCAGAAATAGGGGTACTTTATAAAATACAGAGGCATTCACCAAACAAGAATATTTACCTGAAAACCAAGGTGATCTAAACACATGGAATGTTTATCAACTGCACTCTGGCACCATTTGCACTCCCTACTTCAGTGAATCATCTCACGTGAATCATCTCACCCCATGTTTCCTTTCAGTTAGCCACATCCAACAGCTCTTTTTCATCAGCTATTTTTTTATGTTATTTTTTTTCTATGACTTTTATTTAATTGCAGATGGTATTTTATTTTTTGTCTTGCCCACTTCATTTAATTTGTTAATAAACATCCATTCCTTCATTTTCAGGCGTGCAACAAATTCTAAAAAAAAGTTGCGACGATAAAGCATTTACCACTTTGTAATGTTGCCATTCTTTCTCACCCTTAAAATATGTTTTGGCACAGAGGATACCAAGCAATGAAGTGTTTCATGTGTCCCATTCTTCCCACAAACATGTCTTAAGATGTGCAACAGTATGGGGTTGTCGTCGCACTTTTTTGTTTCACAATTCTCCACACATTCTCTACTGGGGACAGGTCAGGACTGCAGACAGGCAGTCCAGTACCCATACCCTCTTCTTCCACAGCCATGCCTTTTGTAATGTGTGCAGCATGTGGTTTTGCATTGACTTGTTGAAAAATGCATGGACGTCCCTGGATAAGATGTTATCTTGAAGGCAGCATATGTTGCTCTAAAATCTCAGTGTACTTTTCTACATTAATGCTGCCATCACAGAAGTGTAAATGTCCTTTGCCAAGAGCACTGACACAACTCCATGGCATGACAGACCCTGACTTTTGGATTTGTTTCTGATAACAGTAGATTACAATTCCAAATACAAATACTCATTACTCATCACAAATATACAAACACGGATTCATCTAACCACGATTCATGTTTTCACTGTGTGATGGTCCATCCCTGATGCCTACGAGCCCTCAGAAGTCAAGCCTGCTTCTGGACATGCATCTGGACATTTTTGCACATTTAAATTTTAAGTGGCATTTGTAAATGTAATTGTATTGTAGTGCTTGACAAAGGTTTGAAATACAGTATAGATCCCTTTGCCTATAAATCCCTTGATTGTCAGTTACTGATTAATAAAAGTTCTTGATGCAGTGCCATTTGAGAAATCGAGGATCACAGGTGTTCAGTTTAGGCTTGCGCCCTTGCCCGTTATGCACTGAAATTAATCCAGATTCCTTGAATCATTTAATGATATCATGCACTGCAGAGGCATAAATATGCAAATCCATCCAGTCTTTCTTTGAAGAACATTGTTTTTTAACTCTCACACATTTGTTTTCAAACTGGAGGTCATCTGCTCATTATTTGCTCCTCATACTGCATACAAAATCAGGATTACAATTTCATTTACACCTCATTACTGGCCCTATATTGTGCCCATCCCAAGATTTTTTGGAATGTGTTGCATGCCTGAAATGCAGAAAGGATGTATACTACGAATTGTAGCGTTAATAGCTGGATTCAAGTTTCCCAACTCTCTATACCCTCTGTTCAACCCTTGTCAAGCCATAAAACTTTGTGACACCTTCGAATGCAATGGCCACCATCTGGACAGGATCTTACCCCCACCAAGTGATGACTCCATCAACGGTTGACTCTTTCTCAAACCAACGGAATTGGAGGTCTGTTTAAACAGACCTACAACCTTCGGCATCTCCAATCATAAACTAAGTCCATGTGCTAATCTTAAAAAGGGGGTTTCAGCGTTCAGACCCAGTTTTCTCAATTTCCCTCTGACTGTTGCAAGATTAACGACTTTTTTCCCTCAGTCGACCTGGCGCCAGAAAGACAGCCCTGGATTTACGACACCAAGAAACTATCGCCTTCCTTTTAAGAGCCAAACTTTAATAATGATATTAAACTTTTGCTGGGAACAGATTACCTTTGCCTGAACCTCTTAATTAGATAACACATGATATTTGCTTCATCATAAGTCTAAACACACCCATATGTATTCAGATAATTCATACAAAGAGTTTGATCAGGGATATTTTTCATATCCACATATATAATCGTATGTGTATGCATGCTACTGAGTTGTCATGTATTTTCGTCTTTATTTGGTTAATGTTTTAGCATAATGATCATTTTTATACGTAATATGGTCCAGTGTGCTATACTAATGGCTATGATTAGAAATAACAGCTGTTTTATCTGATCAATATCGATCGCTCATTTTATACTCGTTCATACTTATAAAGAACAGAAATGAAGTTGTTATTTAGAATGTACTGTTTCCTACATCTTGTATCGATTGTATTATTATTTGTTTAAGGAATAGCAAATGTATGTGCTGTAGTTAGAATGATTTAACGATGTTCTAGGTTATCAATTCAAGGTGCCTTTGATCATCTGAACCTTACAACGAAGTCTGCATCTAAACTTGTAACTTGATACTTTTAATCACTTTAGATATGTAGGAAGATATTAATCCAAGTTAGAACGTCTGTGGCTCATATGGTGAAATAAGACACAACCACGATAGGAGGGATTTACTGATGAGTCAGCTTCCCATTGGCTAAGTATGGGCAACTCCTTGTGCCCCCGCCTCCGGCCGCCCACAATCCGGAACATTCAAAAGCAACGTGGCCTGACCGCGTGGTAAGCTAACTTCAAGTCTCGTGTGTTTGTTTTGTTCTCTTTGTTCTTCAAGTCTTTTCTTTGTCTTTTAAAGTTGCATCTCTCTTTTTTTTTTGTAAGCCTTTTGTTATTCATTTTTGCTCAAGTTTTCGTGTTTATTTTACGTTAAGTTTCCTGTGTCCAGCAGTCTTGAGTAGTTCGGTATCGCCGAATTAGAAGATAGTTAAAAGACCAACCAGTCTCGACGCTCTACCATTCTCATACAATCCAAGTTTTCGTTGAAGCTCGTGGTGCTAGAACGTGTTCAACTCCACCTTTATCTGTGGCCAAGATAGAATCCAAGTCACACGTCCGCAAGTCGAGGTCAGAGAACCCGGATCACCAACAGCTGGGAAGAAAGCCAAACCGGAGCGAGGCCCGCAACACATCTGTGGTTCCACGGACCAAAGGCTAATAGCCGAGATCTTTCAGAGTCCACCGAACAGTGGCATCAGAATCTGAAGATTTGGACTGCTTCCGTTCCCCCGTGTGACTTCTGACGACAGGTAGAGGCCAGGTTCCGTTCCATCTCCTTCGCGTGAGCAAACCGGCAAGTACCGCTGTTGTGGCTTATCTGGGTCCCTGGTTCTCAAACCTTGCGTTTGATCTTAAACCACGCTTCAATGTAGACTCATCCACGTCTAAGTAGCTTCTACCATACTGTTCACGTTCAATGTAATTTGTTTAGTAATAACTCACTACGTCGTAACGAACTAGTTCATAACATCGACTCTAGGTAATTATTACGGTGCGATAAGTTATACATACAGTCAACTTGTTTTCTGATTTTAATACTGTGATATATGTACGTTTACCATCATTTCATGGTTTAATACTGTGATATATGTACATTTGCCATCATTTCCTGATTTTAATATTGTGATACATACGTGATTACATCAGATAGTCTGTTGGTATTGCCTTGTTTGTAGTTAATAAACTTGTTATAACCTTTTGAACTTACCGTTTGGTGTGAGAGAGTTTTATTCATTCAAAGGTCTAGAAATATAACTTGAATTCACTATTCAGACCTAGACTGATCAATTTTGCTGTTTCCTTTCAACTGGTTTCCGGATCTACCAGTCCATCCGGTGGTGCCCCATTTTTTATTAATTAAAATTAATCAATTTAAAGTGTAGTTTTAGGTTTGCTACAAAATTAAATTAAGTTGATCAGACAAAAAATTGAATATATTGGGTTCACACTGTCTACAACAAAAGTCACAGTAAATGTAAGAAACACTGCTATTTTTTTATTTGCAATTTCCATACTGTGACAGCTTTTTCTGATTTGCGGTTGTATGCTTGAGGTATGCTTCACAAAGCCAGAATGTTCAGATATTTAACAATAATTGTTTGGTGTCATATCTCTGATTTGTTTATTTGCTACAAAGTAAAAAACAAAGAGAAAATCCTCTAAGTGTGGTGATTCCATCATTTCTCCCACCAGTAGTATGTTTATGTTTATAAAAACCTGCTTAGAGGTGCCAAATGTTCTACCTCATTTTAGTATAAACCACAGCAACATTGCATATACATACAGTATATAGGTTGCTAGGTCAGTCAAATAACACAGCAGTTATGGATTATGTTCAGTGGACTGACAGAAATAATATAGCAAGGTGCACTTGAGACAGAAATCCAAGAGATACAGTGATGAGGTTTGGGTAAGGGCTTGACCCAATTAAGGTGTTAAATTATCAGTGAAGGGACCTGACAACTGTTAAAATAGTTTTAATGGTGAAGTCTGTCAGAATCGAGAACTGAATTATTATTTGCCACGTATCTATAAAAATACAGATCATCCACCCTCATATTGGTGTCTTCATGTTTCATAAGCCAGTGAACCATTCTAAAGCATACATTTTCCTTTGTTCCTCTCTATCCTACCTCTTTCTCTTTTCCTTTTGGTCAGTTTCCCATGAAACCTGCCTCCTTGACCAAGTATTTGAGCTTATTATGAATGAGAAGCCCCCAAATATCCACAATCTCTTCTTGAATGAGGACTCTGAGAAACCCTGTCACTCAGAGAAGGACCTTCATTGGTTGCACAAAGCCATGAGGAAGCAAGTGTCTGTCACTAAGTTCAGAATGTGTTCCATTACCCAAGATGTCATCAAGAACTTCCTACACCGCAATATCTTTTTGATCTTGACCATGACAGCAGTCAGAATAGGTAAAGAAATGTAGGATATTATGAGTGTTTATTTTATTTATTTATTTTTTGGCTTGTTTGCTAACTCTTATTCTCTGCACGGTTGTTCAGGAATCATGTTGGGAATTGCTCTGCGTCCTCACAATTTATCCTTAAGGGAAATAAAGTATTTCTCCTTCCCTGGAGAGCTACTGATGTGGATGCTACAGATGCTAGTTCTGCCAGTCAACCTGTCTAGTCTTGTTACAGGTACATGAACTCAAACAGTACACTGAGTCTTACAGTCGTGCTTGAATGTTTCTGGACCCTTTAGAATTTTCTATATTTTGGCATAAGCATAAAACATTGTCAGCTTTTATAGCAAGTTCTAAAAGTACATAAAGTGAATCCAATAAAAAAAATGAGTGGATGAGTCATTTAGTTTTTGAGGAATATGATCCAATATAACATATCTGTGAGTGGCAAAATTATGTGAAGCGCAAGAATTCGCAGTTAATTTGAAGGTGGAATTAAAGTCGAGTGTTATTAATCAGAGAGACAATCAGCTGTTAGTGGGCTGGACTGCAGTCCAGCATAAGATCCCATCTCTGAAACATGGTTATTGTAGTACAGTCGTATGAAAAAGTTTGGGCACCCCTGATCATTTTCATGATTTTAGTTTATAAATCATTGGTTGTTCAGATCAGCAACTTGAGTTAAATATATCATATAGCAGATGAACACAGTGATATTTGAGAAGTGAAAGGAAGTTTATAGGATTTACAGAAAGTGTGCAGTAATTATTCAAATAAAATTTAGGCAGGTGCATAAATTTGGGCACCCCAACAGAAAAATTACATCAATATTTAGTAGATCCTCCTTTTTGTAGAAATAACAGCCGCTAAACGTTCCTACAGCTTCCAGTCTGGATTCTGGTTGAAGGTGCTTTTGGACCATTCTTCTTTAGAAACATCTCCAGTTCAGTCAGGTTTGATGGTTTCCGAGCATGGACAGCCCACATTCTCAGTAATATTCATGTCTGGGGACTGAGATGGATATTCCAGAACGTTTGTACTGGTTCCTCTGCATGAATCCCTTAGTAGATTTTGAGCAGGGTTTGGGGTCGTTGCCTCGGTGCAACTTTGTCACTGATTCTTGAACATTGTTCTCAAAAGAATCTGGAGATATTAACTGGAATCCATGCGACCTGTGTTCTTTTTCCACTCCTTGTTATGTCCAAATAACTCAATTTAGTTTCATCAGTACACAGCACTTTATTCCAAAATGAAGCTGGATTGTCCAAATGTGCTGTAGCACACCTCAAGTTGACTCTGTTTGTGGAGTGTCTGCAGAAAAGGCTTCTTCTGCATTACTCTCCCATACAGCCTCTCCTTGTGCAAAGTGCGCTGTATAGTTGAACGATGAACAGTGACACCATCTGCAGCAAGATGAGGTTGTAGGTCTTTGGAGGTGGTCTGTGGCTTGACTATGACTGTTCTCACCATCCTTCGCCTCTGCCTATCTGAGATTTTTCTTGGTCTGCCACTTCGGGAGTTCCTTAACTAGAACTGTGCCTGTGGTCTTCCATTGCCTCACTATGTTCCTCACAGTGGAAACTGACAGCTGAAATCTCTGAGAGAGCTTTTCCCTTTCCCTGAACCATGATGTTGAACAGCCTTTGTTTTCAGGCCATTTGAGAGTTGTTTTGAGGCTCCCATGTTGCCACTCTTCAGAGAAGATACAAAGAGGAGAAAAACTTCCAATTGGCCACCTTAACACTTTCTCATAGTTGGATTCACTTGTGTATGTAGATCAAGGGTCAATGAGCTTACAAAACAAATTTTGTGTTCTCATAATTAGTGCTAAAGGTATTCAAATGACAAGGGTGCCCAAATTTATGCACCTGCCTAATTTAGTTTGAATAATTACTGCACACTTTCTGTAAACCTATAAACTTAATTTCACTTCTCCAATATCACGGTGTTCATCTGCTATATGATATATTTACCTGAAATTGCTGAGCTGGACAACCAATGATTTATAGAGAAAAATCATGAAAATTATCAGGGGTGCCCAAACTTTTTCATACGACTGTATTATGGTTTGGGCCTGTTTTTGCTACATTTGGGCCAGGGCAGCTTGTCATCAGTAATGGAGCAAAGAATTCATATTCTAATATTCTAATTCTTATTCCAATATCTTAACAAGACAACATCTGTCTGTGAACTGAATCTCAAGAGAACATGGGTCATGCAGCAAGAATCAGACAACACAAACTGTTCTACCAAAGAATAAAGTTAGTGTTTTGGATTGGCCAAGTCAAAGACCTAACCTTAATCCAGTACATATGCTGTGGAAGGTGAAAGAAACCCACCACCACCATCAAATAGTTGAAGCTGTTCTGTAGAGAGGAATGGTCTAAAATTCTTCCAAACCTATATCCAGGACCGATCAACAGTTACCAAAAAGGTTTAGTTGCAGTTACAGTATGGGGTCACACCAGATACTGAAAGGAGAGGGTCAAATACTCTTGCCACTCACAAATAATGTACTACTGGATCATTTTCCTCAATAAATAAATTACCAAGTAAAATATCTTCAGTCATATATTTGTGTGGGCTCTCTTGATCTACATTTAGACCTTGTGTGAAAATACTTTGATGATTTATGCAGAAAAATACAATGTCTAAAGGGTTCACAATCTTTCAAGCACCACTGTATGTTTATACAACAAATGACATGCTGTTAAATATGGCAGCTTGTAACATGATGTCCTATGGAGTAAGATTTCCAAAAATAACGTGTGCGTACTTGTCTACATTCGTACGCAATGTATAAGTTTACGCATACGACTTGAAATATTACGGGTACGGATTCTCATTTATAAATATGATCAAAAAAGTGAGAAAACTGTCATAAATACGTCACTGGGCTTGAAGGCAAAAGGCATCGGGCACATGAAAAATCGATTCAACATAGTGCACATGCATGGTCTGCTGTCTGGTACTGTTTTGAACTCGTGAAAAAGTACAATTACAACCATTATCTTTGAGTGTTAGGCTACATGGTGCTGGCTAAAGCCATGCTATGCTTTGTTTTTCTTTTTAGTAATGGTGGGCTGTCTGTTAATGTTAGATTTCCCGACTTATCCCTCTAACAAATCCGTAAACCGACGTTATTCAACTGCGTTTATATTCACAAAACATCTGAAAGTAGCAGTGCTGATCTGGGTTCCTGTTTTAAATGGAATGTACTTACTGGCAGAAAAAGATTTTAAATCAGCGCTCCTTCTGTGAGAAGTTTTATGAGTATGTCCTCTGATTAGTTAAATTAGGTGTGTAGTACAGGGAAAACAATACATGTGCAGGACAGGGTTACTCCAGGACTGGAAACCTTTTCATGCTTAATTTGAGAACTGTTATATACACTAGCTGGCCAAAAAAAAGTTAACCAGCTGGACTTAACTAAGCAAATAGTTAAATGTTTAAAAAAAAGAGCCTCCCATCGGACAATTACTGCATGGGTGATTATGTTTTCAGCTGGCAACAAGCTATTTAACCCTAACTGATGCAGTGAATAGCTTCTCATTTGTTAAACAACCATGTCAAAAGATGCATCCTGTGGTCGTGGAAAAGATGTTAATCTGTTTCAGAAGGGTCAAATTGTGAAATAGTGGTTCAGTGAGCATGAGACAAAAAATGAATGCAAATCTGGACAGAAATAAATGCTGTGACATTGCACAAGCAGTTCTGTCCAGAGTTGCATTCATTTTTCTTCCACAAAGTCTTCTTCAGCACATTCCAAAGATTCTCAATGGGGTTCAGGTCTGAACTCTGTGGTGGCCAATCCATGTGTGACTATGAGGTATTATGCTCCCTGAACCACTCTTTCGTAATTTGAGCCTCAACACCTCCGTCTGAAACTGGATCTTGAAATTCCTGACTTGGAGACCTCACTCCTTCTGGATCGGCAGTAACAGCTCCAGCACCACCACACTGAGCACTGGAGCCCCTCAGGGTTGTGTGCTCAGTCCACTGCTGTTCACCTACCTGACTCACGACTGTGCAGCAATGCACAGCTCAAATCACATCATCAAGTTTGCTGACGATTCGACCGTGGTGGGTCTCATCAGCAAGAACAAAGAGTCAGCATACAGAGAGGTAGAGAGGAGGTACAACGGCTATCGGATTGGTGTAAAGTCAACAATCAGTAAACAGTCTCTGAACACTGACAAAACTAAAGAGATGGTTGTTGACTTCAGGAGAAACCCCTCAATCTCTCAATTTACACTCCTGCCATTTGGAAAGAGGTTCCAAAGCATTCGGGCCCTCACAACCAGACTGTGTAACAGTTTCTTTCCGCAAGCCATTAGACTCCTCAATATCCAAAGATTGGACTAAACACCACACATACATACCTCAGTAACACAAACTGGGCCACACAATCCATACACACTCTCTCTCACACACACCGATCTTTTTGTACACTTGAATTTTTCTGCTGCTAATCATGGACATTCTGCACTGTACCCTTATCTACCTTCAATATAAGTAAATGGTTACTTATACTCTCAGTATGCACTGTATGTTTTTGTCCTGCACTGTTTGGTTTCATTGCACTGTTTGTATTGTCTGCACTAATTTGCACATGTTGCACAAGTGCACTTTAAGTAGTGTTTTCGTTTTGTTTTTTGTAATACTAGTATTGTGCTGTCCTCATTGTTTTGTCACTATGTAGCACCTGTAAGTCTTGGAGGAACATTGTTTCGTTTCACTGTGTACTGTGTATATGATTGAAATGACAATAAAACCCGACTTTGACTTGTTGCCAGCTGAAACATAATCACCAATGCAGTAATTATCCGATGGGAGGCTCTTTTTTTAACCATTTAACTATTTGCTTAGTTAAATCTAGGTGGTTAACTTTTTTTTTTGGCCGGCTAGTGCATATAACAGTTCTCAAATTAAGCATGAAAAGGTTTCCAGTCCTGGAGTAACCCTGCCCTGCACATTGTACTGAGTATGCACACGTTATTTTTGACAGTAATCTTATTCCATAATGTCCCAGCATTTTTAACATAATCCAACTAATAGTGGTTGGTTTTAAGACACAGTTGTTTGATGCACAACATAGTAATACAGTTACAAGCCATTTTGTGTTTGATTTTCTACAGGTATTTCATCTTTAGACAGAGAAACATCTGGAAAAATTGGAGTGTGGGCTATTGTTTACTATTTAGTGACCACATTTATTGCTGTTTTTACTGGTATTCTTGTGGTGATTGCCATAAAGCCTGGAAAAGGCATTAGAGACAATCCTATATCAACTAGTGGTGGGGCTGATTCAGTGACAGCTGCTGATGCTCTTTTGGATCTCATCAGGTAAAGTATTTGCTTGATATTTTGATATTTTAATATTGTAGCATTATTTAAATGTATTCTCACTTTTATTACAGAAACATGTTCCCACCTAATTTAGTGGAAGCCTGTTTTAAACAGGTAATACATCAAGCTTTTATCTAATATGGCTAAATAAAATGCAGAAAAACACTGAATCAAGTCAATTAATCTCCCTATTTATCTCTTCCAGTACAAAACTCTTTACAAGAAAATTATTTTCACCAAGAATGTCACTGTTATTGTCAATGCAAGTGACAGTGTCAATTCCTCACTATCTAGCCATATGGGAAACCTTAGCACAGTCCTGCTCACCACCGAGACAGTGGAAGAGATGATTCCAGAGTCCAGCTCTTCTAATGGAGTGAATGCATTGGGATTGGTGGTGTTCTCCATTTGCTTTGGCTTAGCAATTGGCAACATGAGGGAGCAGGGACAACCTCTGCAGGAATTCTTTGACAGCCTCAATGAGGCCATAATGCGCTTGGTGACAATCATCATGTGGTGAGTACAAAGCTGTAGTAGTGATTTGTAACGTAACCTCCTGAGAACTCGCGTCCTCACATGAGGACATGACGTTTTGGATTTGCTACACCTTATACCTTATTCTGCTTAACTCAGTTCTCATTTGTAGACACTCATGAGCACTTCACAAAAACCTCCTGTTCAAAGATGGTGCTCAGTTTTTATACATAAAAAATCAGAGCTCCTAGGAGGGTAATGAGGGCTCAAGAGGTTAAGCTGAAGCCTGTTAGTGGGATCTGAGGACATTCCTTTCAACAAGAAAATTCTGGAAAAAACAACATGCTAGTAACAAATACCACCTCTCTTCTTAAATACTGCCCAGACATTTGTCATGACAGGTATATATTTATAAGCCATTTATAAATTATGATGTACAGGGTTTACCGTGAGCACATCCATTTTTGAACAAGGGCGTACATTTCATTTCAGTGTTGGGGGATCAATAAACAGTAACATTTCTTAAGAAGAGAAATTTTTGAGGGTCGACTAAATCAAACCAAATATTCTTCAGAATTATTTACTTACAGTATTCCTCTGTGAAAACAAGCTATGGACAGTTATGCCAGAAAATGCAGGGCTTCAAAACTTCAATATGTACAATACTTTATAATTTCTCAACTGTAACAGTATAAAATAAAATGTCTGTAGGTTCAGGTGATGATAGATAGAGGACTAAACCACTGTGAGGCATATGAAGGCATATGAACCTATAAACACAACACAAAGTGTGTCTATAATTCATGGGCATATATTCTCTTAAGCATGTATGATTTTAATGATATTGTTATGTTTACAATGATTAAATTTGGGGTGACAATTCTCTGTTTCTCCAAGGAAGGAGGGCATATGCTTTGCATACTTGAATAATGAGAGCCCATCCAGTCAATTTTGAGAAGTTACTCGTAAAAAATGGGTAGTCTGCAAAGTTATCACACAGGTTGGAACTAGTCACTAACATTTAGCTGGGTTTAGCTGGGCATGTTAAATACACAACCTTTTTGAACCACCTCAGTCCAAGCATACGATGCATCTACCTGGCCATTCCTAAACCTCTACATTACTTCTTGCACACCATTCTATGTGAATCATAGTTGTACTGTTGTGCAAAAAAATCTCAGGATGTCAGCACTTTCTGAAATCCTCCAACCACCATGCCAGGCACTCCCACATTATTGCCAAAGTCACTTAGATCACATCATCCCCCCATTCCGATATTCAATGGAAACATTAACTGAAGTGTTATTTACATATTATTTGTGCTATTGTAAAAGATTGACTGATTGGATAATTGCATAACTCAGAAGTTGTACAGCGGTTTCTTTTAAATAGGTCATTACTGTATTTATGCCATGATATCTGTTAACAATGATTAAAACAGTTTTTCTTTAATTTAGGCGTTTTACATATTTTGCAGGTATGCACCTATTGGGATACTATTTCTAGTTGCGGGGAAACTTGTTGAGATGAGAGACCTGTTACAGGTTGGAGGCCAGCTGGGCCTGTACACAGTGTGTGTTATCATTGGTCTGCTCATTCATAGCCTCCTTGCTCTGCCAATGCTATACTTTTTGGTTACATGGAGGAACCCTTACACATTCATCAATGGTCTGCTCCAGGTTTTGATTACAGCCTTGGCTACATCCTCCAGGTAAACAATCACAATGATCACAACAACATGCAGTGGAGATCCACAAGCACAAATAAAATAAAATAACCTAGAGGTGTTTAGGGGTGTCGATTCGCTCTCATACATTTAGTTTTTTGTAAAGGAAAAGATGTGTGTTTGTTCTGTCTTGTAGTTCAGCCACACTTCCCATCACCTTCCGTTGCTTAGAAGTGAACAACCACGTAGACAAGAGGGTGACACGCTTTGTTTTGCCTGTGGGAGCCACCATAAACATGGATGGTACAGCTCTCTATGAGGCAGTGGCTGCCATTTTCATAGCCAATTTCAAGTCAATGACATGAACCTGAACTTTGGGCAGATCCTTACTATCAGGTAATAACAAATGCAACAAATATGATTAATTCTCCAGGTAGACTCAGTATATTTACATGCTAAGTCTTGACTGTTCCCTCCTAAAAAGTGTGTTTTGGACACATTGGATACTTTATGGTGGGCAAATGTCACCAGCATGGGATGCTGTCATGGTGGGATACTGGTCAGTCAGCTTATTCAGCAAGGCTTACAAGCATAACCAGCACACTTAACCAGCATTATCCTACATTTAAAAAACAGTCAGCCAGTGCTATGTCCATGCTGGGCTGTGCTGGTCCAGAACACAAATGCTGTTAATGGCGCTTTTGAGAAGGCTCAGGAGAGTATTGTAGTGGCATTTATCTTAGCCATAATACATATTTAAAAATAAGTACTAACAGGCAGTTTTTGTATTATAACTCATACATCACTCTTCAGCATAAATTGAAATGTCTTTTTCTAGTATCACAGCAACGGCTGCCATCCCTCAGGCTGGTCTGGTAACCATGGTGATTGTATTGACATCGGTGGGACTGCCTGCCGAGGACATAACACTTATCGTTGCCGTGGATTGGTTTCTGTAAGTCTTGAGTAAATGTCACATAGCATCTCCAGCAGAGAGCAGTCTTCTAAAAGGTTACTGATACATAATGCAGGCACAATGTGAGAAAATACAGAACATTTTCATGGCAATTCAACTACAACTATACTGAAAGTTGAATAAATTGTTTTGTAGTCTTTGTTTATCATTCATATAAACTATTAAGGCATTCCTGCAGTACAGCTTGTTTGAAACATTGCCTTTACAGCCTCAAGATAGTTGCATAGACTTCTTTTTTGCAACTCATGTTGTACTTTTCACTGGAACAGGGATCGCCTCAGAACCATCACCAACGTGCTGGGGGATTCGGTAGGAGCTGGCATTGTGGAACATCTGTCAAAACAGGAACTGCAAAACCTAGATGCTGGGATCAGCAGGTCCGTTCATGAGGTGAATGAAAAACCATACCAGCTCATCGTCCAGGAAGATCATGCTCTCAGACATCGAAACAGTGAAACCATAATGTAATAACTATTATACAACACAGCATCTGGAATGGTTTATTTAATAACATAATAAGCTTGATAATATAGGCTTTTAGTGATAGAAAATGCAAATCCAAATGCAAAATCTACATTCAGCCGTTGTAAATAGTTTAACAAAAAACCATATCAATTGATTCAGAAATAATAAAGTGCTTCATTACTACTTATTACGCATCTTGAACATTTATAGTTACTGTATGTTGCTCTCTCATCCACTGAGACTGTCTCTTTTAAAGTTACTGTATTAATAACTCTTAAGCAATGCTAGAATGCTAAATGTATAATCAGTATCTTATATTGTGACTACTACTACTTCACTACTACATAGTGAAGGACCCAAGCCATCCCAATTATGGACTCTTCTCCGTGCTGAGGTCTGGGAAGCGCTACCGTGCCCTCAAAACCAAGACAGAGAGAATGAGGAGAAGTTTCTTTCCGCAGGCCATTCGGACTCTTAATCAGGACACATAAGTCACCGCAATCACCTCACAGCTACACTACCGCACTTTACAAAATCAAACATCAGTATTGTTAATTGCTGCTATTTCCTCTTTTAACTTGTTAAATTCTCATTTCATTCCCATTTTATCTTTATCTTTATCTTTATCTTTATTATTTTACTTTAATATTTATATATATATAATATATATATATATATACACATATACCATATTTTTTTATTTTTCCAGTAATAGTGCACATTTTCGGAGCGTTGCAAAGAAGCATTTCACTGCAAGTTGTACTGTGTATAACAATGTACGTGACAAATAAAGTCTAAAGTCTAAAGTCTAAGTCTACTGCATGTCATGGCTCAACATAATTTATGACAGTTAGTACATTTGAAATTTGTACAGGAGGGTAAGTAAGTGCTCGATTTTGTATTTAAGAAATTTTGCCCAAGCCCTTTGGTCTATGTAATGCTTTACTTAGATGTGTTTTTTTATTCATGCCTGGGTTAATTACTATAGCTTTATTTTACCATAAGTTTGATAGAAAATGCAGTTGTGTAAATTTCTCTTTTTATAAGGTATGTCATTTTAGTGCAACCCTGTAAGCATTTCAAACATTTCATAGTTTTGGTATATACTGGTTTTTGTGTATAAAATTTTGTTGCACTGGCAAATGGATTTTGTTTTGTGTTGCAAAGACTAAGCAATAAATACAAACAAATCTGGTGCTTGGGTGGTACAGAGGCATTTCACAAGTCCACCACCGTGGGACCCAGGTTTCTGTCCCAGTGATGCCTTCAACTGGGTCGGGCATCAAACAGGAACGTTCCTGCCACACTGTGACAATGATTACTACTCAGCCCTGCCATTAACTGGCATGTCTGTCTGTGCCCTGTGAATTCCAGGATAACTGTGGTCCCCTTAACTGGATTAAGTGGGTATGTAAAATCAGAACCATAACACAGATAAATATTTAAGTCAAGTATTATTGATACATTTGGTAAAAATGGGTTGTTAAAAATATTCATAACTAACCACATGTCATAATTATTGGACCCCCCAATTATTACTATTATTACTGTTATTATTGTTGTTAATAAAATGTAACTGATCCATTAAATTTTTAACTTCCCCTGGGTAAGAACCAAGGGAATTAGGCTTTGGTGTCACCTCATATTTATTAACCTAGTGAAAAGTTCCCACTTGTGTATACTTGTGTATATATCGGAACATGCTTTGGCTATAATTGTTAATTGACAGATTATATTAATTTAAAATAGTTTACTAGAAATGAATATAATTTGTAGTTATGCCAATTATTGTGATACAATTGTAATTTTAAAAATACTTTGGGGAGCATTACAAGGTTTTGTTAAAATATTTCTTAAATTTATTGTTATTATTTTTTAATACAGTTAGTTCAGTTATATCTTTGTGTACATACAGTCGTATGAAAAAGTTTGGGCACCCCTGATAATTTTCATGATTTTAGTTTATAAATCATTGGTTGTTCAGATCAGCAACTTGAGTTAAATATATCATATAGCAGATGAACACAGTGATATTTGAGAAGTGAAAATGAAGTTTATAGGATTTACAGAAAGTGTGCAGTAGAGTATTATTCAAACAAAATTAGGCAGGTGCATAAATTTGGGCACCCCAACAGAAAAATGACATCAATATTTAGTAGATCCTCCTTTTTGTAAAATAACAGCCGCTAAACGCTTCCTACAGCTCCCAGTCTGGATTCTGGTTGAAGGTGCTTTGGACCATTCTTCTTTAGAACATCTCCAGTTCAGTCAGGTTTGATGGTTTTCCGAGCCATGGACAGCCCACATTTTCAGTAATATTCATGTCTGGGGACTGAGATGGCCATTCCAGAACGTTGTACTGGTTCCTCTGCAATGAATGCCTTAGTAGATTCTGAGCAGGGTTTGGGGTCGTTGGCCTCGGTGCAACTTTTGTCACTGATTCTTGAACATTGTTCTCAAGAATCTGGAGATATACTTGGAATCCCATGCGACCCTCAACTTTACAGCAGATTCCTAGTACCTGAACTGGGCCACACCGTCCCACAGCATGATGGAACCGCCACCCAATTTTTTACTGTGGGGGTAGCAAGTGTTTTTGTCTTGGGATGCTTGTTCTTTTTCCGCTTCTTGTTATAGTGTCCAAATAACTCAATTTAAGTTTCATCAGTACACAGCACTTTATTGCAAACTGAAGCTGGATTGTCCAAATGTGCTGTAGCACACCTCAAGTGACTCTTTTTGTGGCGTGTCTGCAGAAAAGGCTTCTTCTGCATTTACTCTCCCATACAGCCCTCTCCTTGTGCAAAAGTGCGCTGTATAGTTGAACGATGAACAGTTGACAACATCTGCAGCAAGATGAGGTTGTAGGTCTTTGGAGGTGTCTGTGGCCTTGACTATGACTGTTCTCACCATCCTTCGCCTCTGCCTATCTGAGAATTTGTCTTGGTCTGCCAGCTTCGGGAGTTTCCTTAACTAGAACTGTGCCTGTGGTCTTCCATTGCCTCACTATGTTCCTCACAGTGGAAACTGACAGCTGAAAAATCTCTGAGAGAGCTTTTTCCGCTTTCCCTGAACCATGATGTTGAACAACCTTTGTTTTCAAGCCATTTGAGAGTTGTTTGAGGCTCCCATGTGCCACTCTTCAGAGAAGAATGCAAAGAGGAGAAAAACTTCCAATTGGCCACCTTAAACACTTTCTCATAGTTGGATTCACTTGTGTATGTAGATCAAGGGTCAATGAGCTTACAAAACAAATTTTGTGTTCCAATAATTAGTGCTAAAGGTATTCAAATGACAAGGGTGCCCAAATTTATGCACCTGCCTAATTTTGTTTGAATAATTACTGCACACTTTCTGTAAAACCTATAAACTTAATTTCACTTCTCAAATATCATGGTGTTCATCTGCTATATGATATATTTACCTGAAATTGCTGAGCTGGACAACCAATGATTTATAAAGAAAAATCATGAAAATTATCAGGGGTGCCCAAACTTTTTCATACCACTGTATACAATATATTCAGAAAGTCTGCAGACCCTTTCAGTTTTTCCATATTTCATGTTGTGGTCTTGTGCTAAAATAAAGAACTTTTCCACACCATTCCACACTCAATATCCCATAATGAGAAAGTGAAAAAATAAACAAAATAGAATTTTAGAATTTCTTGCAAATTTATTAAAAAGGAAAATTAAAAATTTTGCATTGGACAAACCATGAGGAGGAAAGAATGGCCTGTAGAGCTCAAGAGACAGGATTGTGTGGAGGCACAGATCTGGAGAATGCTACAAAGATTTCTGCTGCACTGAAAGTTCCCAAGAGCACAGTGGCCTCCATAATTCTTAAATGGAAGAAGTTTGGAACAACCAGGACTCTTCCTAGAGCTAACCGTCCCACCAAACTATGTAATCAGGGGAGAAGGGTCTTTGTAAGGGAGGTGACCAAAAACCCAGTGGTAACTCTGGCTGAGCTAAAAAGATCCTGTGTGCAGATGGGAGAAACTTCCAGGTGGTCATGACAGAGTGGCCAGACAGAAGCCTTTCTTCAGTAAAAGACACACGAAAGCCCACCTGGAGTTTGCAAAAAAGCTCCTAAAGGACTCTTAGGCTGTGAGAAACAAGATTATGTGGTCTGATTAAATCAAGATTGAACACTCTGCCATGAAGCCCAGATTGGTGGAGTGCTGCAGTGATGGTTGACCTTCAGGAAGATTCTACCATCTACACACAGGATCTTTGGAGCACAGCCAGAGTGACCATTGGGTTCTTGGTCACCTCTCTTATACAAGGCCCTTCTCCCCGGATTACTTAGTTTACTGGGACGATTAGCTCTAGGATGAGTTCTCGTTGCTCCAAACTTCTTCCATTTAAGAATTATAAGAATTATTTAAGTCTCTGAGCTCTACTGGCAGTTGTGTCTTGCTCATGGTTTGATTTTGGTTCTGATACGCATAGTTAGCTGTGAGTTTATACAGACAGATGTGTGTCTTTCTAAATCATGTCAAACCAAATGAATTTACCTCAAAAAGTGTCATAGCAAAGAGTCTGGATACCTATGGTCATGCAAAACTTCTGTTTTCACTTTCTCATTATGGGGTATTGAATGCAGAAAGATGGAAAAAAACTTGATTTTTTTTTTTTTTAGCACAAGGCTGCAACATAACAAAATATGAAATTCTGAATGCATTTTATGTACTCATTGACAAAAAAATAAAGCACCCAGATAGAAATGGCAGATTACAGTTATGTCTCAGGCAGATATGTAATTGACTACAGGTATGGTTTGACTAGAGTCCGGGTCTTGCCGAAAGAGGACATAAAAGTGATTCTCCTGCTGGCTTATAAAAGGCTCTCACCTATTTGCCTCTCTTATCCAGCTGTATCTCATCTCGCATCCAGGCTCGAGCCAGCCTAACAGGGTACTAGAGCCTCCTTTCAAATGTACAGCTTTGCTCAATAAATGTACCCTTTCACTCTAATATTGTAATCACTTACATAGATCATCATTACTTTCATACATATAAAGTTTCATTTGATTCCATCAACTCCTTCTTTTTTTGTCAGTGAGTGTATATGTATATGCGTAATTAATTATCCACCATTTCCACACATCTTTATAAAGGATGCGAATAATTCTAAAGCTGATTGTGAGGATGTAGCAGTAGTGCATGGGTGACACAAACCTACCTTATGTACAGAGTGAGTGGCTAGGATTTTTCAGTGTATCTCATTTTAAATGAGATGACGTGCATTACATTACATGCATATTAATTTCATTCAGTCTGCTTGTCTAATTATATCAGCTTTTAAATTTTAACTTTTACACTAGTTAAAATTGTGTACATTACAGGTAGAGTAAGTTACACTAATGCTGTCAGTGCTCTCAGTAATGTCACAAAACTGCATATACAGTGATCTTGGTAGAGAGCACACCTTTGGCAGCCCCTCTCCAGGACATTTTAAACTTTATGGTTGATAAAGAAAAGGATTATAATTATTATATTATTTCCAATGAAAGAAAATGCACAGGACATTAACGATACATATTTATATATAAAAGTGATTGCATTACCATACATAATAGGCTCTGCTCTAAGTTTGAGCCAATAACAGTCATGTCACCTTAACTCTATATAACAGCTTGTACAATAAGATACATAAGCTTATATAGTGTATATGGATAATGAACAAGCTTGAAGTACAGAGTTAAAAAGAATGCTTAAATACTTTGGCATATGTAGATTAACAGTCACTTTAGAGATCTAAATATTACAGTATTGGTGAAATAGCATACTGTTTGGTCATCAAAGTCATTGATGTACATACGTTTAAAAAGATAGTGACAAAGATGAAAAGGCTGGAATGGTCAGTGAATTTCTTCCCCTCATTGTTTACTGGATCTGATAAGGAAGACAAAAGATTTACATAATTAATACCAGCTGAAGCCAAAGCAATGAGCACTTTGCTATATTTGTGTGGGTTCCTTTTTTCCTGAAGTACTGAGGAACTGTTCAGAAAATAAATTCCTCAATTATTAATACACCCTAGTAACAAACAATTCCAATGGGCATTTTGAAACCTGAGATGCACATACATAGAGCTACAGACCCACGTCACTCCACCCTGGGATACAACCCAGGACCTCCTTGCTGTGCTACTTACAGAGCCATCGTGCTGCCTTTCATAGAAAAAGAAAAAGAATTATGGTTTGATAACTTACTTTTCACCATATTTCCCACATCTGGATGGTGTTATGTGTAAAGGAAGTGATGCCTTCAAATCACAATATTGCCAACTGTTGAGTAAATTGTGGGATTCATAAGTAGTGGCAGCCATCTTGTGAACATCACATGTCAAATGGTTGCTTTGCATAGAGCTATAACATCTGGCAAATATTAAGCAATTGTACTGGACCAGATGCATCCAATGATGCAAAGATGCTTTCCTGAAGCCATTTCCATATTCCAAGACAATAATACAGGTGCTCTGCTGCTGCAGTGGTCTAATACGCCAGCCCATCAACACAGGGACCTGGGTTTGAGTACCAGCGGTGCCTTTTGGATGGGTTGGGCATCGCATGCAGGCATAATTTGCTGTGTTGGAATGAGGGGAGTCCAGTTAGGGGACCACTACCCATCACTGCGATGGACTATTGATCAGTCCAGGGAAAAAAATTATGGACAAGGTGTTTAATTTCTAATTTCTATTTCTATACTTACTTCTAAATTTATTCAACAGTGGGCTGACTAACATCAATATTAAGTCAAGCTTTTTGAAACACCAGATTTAAACATCATTAAACTTTTATGGAAAGTTCCTGGTGCAGACTGTAAAGCAGTATCCATCTCATTAATCCCTCAAAGAAATGGAAGATTTCCATGTTGAGGAATGGTCCAACATCTCGCCACAGACCATGGAGGACTTGTTTCTCATCCCTCCAAGAGTGACTAAAGCTGTTCCAGAAGCAAAGAGCGACACTGTTCCTACGTCTTTCAAATATAATTTTATGGGTTTATTTTGTTAAATCTCTTTTTATCTGCATGTGAACTTTTTCCTCCAAGTATGCTTCATGCATGTTTTCATCTTTGCAAAGCCATTTCAAGCTTTCGTGACTTGCCTTTAATGACTTCGGTAAAATATGGAAACTCTGGTGCCCAGTACTAGATGTGGTGTAGTTTATCCTGCTGTTGTTTTTCTGTAGAGTTTTTGTTAGTTAATGGACACTGTATCATTACCCTTAGTGTTTATTCAGTTGTTTTTTTTAATTAATTATGTTACATTCATTTTAATTGATTTTGTACTCCTGGTGAAGTGATATCAGCATCCTATACATACAATAAAAACTGACATGACGTGTTAGTTAGATTACCTCTGACATGACAGGTAAGTTCCCATGCGGATTTAGCCACATTTTCTTCTGGGCCCTATGCCTTTTCTTCAGTTTCTTCAGTAATCTCCTCACTTTCCTGTCCCTAGGGTCTGCACATTTCACCACCTTCTTAGTGTACAATCTGTCCAAAGTCAGAACAAGTCAGACAAAATCTTATTCTCTTATTTCTTTATGTATAACCATGGTATAAATCAGTGCCAGACAAACTGGCCCTAGAGAACAGTCTGGCTATTTTCCACCTATACTAGAGTGCATTCCTGACTGACAATTACAGCACTTCTTAAAAATGCAAGTTGCAATGTAAGAATGAGCAAATACAAAGCATGTTTTTGCTCGGAGAGGTCTGGAATACTTGCATGATGGCCTGTATGCTGCAGTCTTGCCCTGCTGTCTGCACCTCGAACTTAAGAACATCTTTGGTGCGCACTTTCCCCTGTGAGTACTGCATACAACACTGTACATCCCTCTGCATCTGCACTCCCTTACCTGTAAGACAAATACCATTTGGACTATCTGCAAAAATACATCAGAAAATGAGAAATGACACTGAAAAATGAATACAAGAAAGGATGCACTGATGCAATAACGAGTATTGCTGTCAGACTAATAGTAAGATGTATCAGTTATTTTTTACTATACTCTGTCATGTTTAAAATGTCTTTCAAGTGAACCTAGTATGTTAATTTATCTAGAGGCTGCTGGTATATAATCTCCAGAAATTGGTACAAACAGTGGCCTGAGACCACTAGTGAAAATGCTATAATGACAGCATGTACTCAAGCTGCCATGTACGAAACAAGTTTATGCAACATCTGATGACCCATGTCCTGAAAGCAAATGAGTGATGGCCCAGTTCTGGCCCACATTTGCCTTTTCCCTCGATCCACATAATGCAGTGGGGAATCATCATCTCACAGTGTCCCAAAGAGAGTCTTGTGATGTGACTGAATGCTTGTCTTTCTCTGTCTTCAGGTGTTTCTTTGGTCATAAAGTAGTTGTGCAATGATTTGAGGTGTGTTTTAGGTACTTATCCTGCAGCACAGGATAATTTCTCCACAAAGATCAAAACCAGAAGCTAAAGCATGTTTTTTCTTTGTCAGGGTGTAGTTGATTCTGTGCAGGTGCCAAATTTCAGGGTACCTCCAGACATGAATAGTCCCACCACCATTCTTCAGTGCTGGTTTGATACACAGTAGTATCAATCTATTGATCTCAATACTATTATGTTCTGAAATTCATATTAATATTTCAAAAAAATTAACTTCTCACTCAAATGAAATGCTGATTGTGATTTGTAATTGTGACTTTTTTGGTTAATTTGCTCACACCCCAAATGAAATGCTGTACTCTCTAATGATCTAATGATATTACACATCTTTGAATGGAAAAGGTATGTGAACCTCTTAGATGAGCAGTTAATTTGAAGGTGACATTAGAGTCAAGAGCTTTCAGTCAGTGGGATGGCAATCTGATACAAATCTGATCTTAAAAGCACAGTTGTAGTATATGTATGGCACGAACAAAGCACCTTCATAAATACTCAGAAAAGAGTTGTTGATGCTCATCAGTCTGGAAAAGGTTGTAAAAGACCTCTAAAGAGTTTCGACCCTACCAATCCAACGACATCCAGACAGACTGTTTACAAATTGACCACTGTCACTTGGTTGAGGAACAAAGATTACTTCAAGAACAAGGCGCGTAATAGTCCGCAAGGTCACAAAGGAAACAGGGTCCTTACTAAGCCACTAAAGACCTCTCTCACACTGGCTAATGCTAATATTCATGACTCCATTATGTCATATTTTTATTCTTGAAACAGCAGTTCCTAAAAACCTGGATTAGAATCCCAGGCTTGC
The DNA here is from genome assembly GCA_025084515.1 of Ancistrus triradiatus. Lineage (NCBI taxonomy): Eukaryota > Metazoa > Chordata > Actinopteri > Siluriformes > Loricariidae > Ancistrus > Ancistrus triradiatus. Next base: position 58,963 of record JAJAGP010002264.1, on the reverse strand, counting down.
AACCTCAATTTTGGGCGGTGCAGTTACAGGACCCTGCGATGGACTTTTCACCTGTGCCTAATTTTGTTCCTGTGACCGTAATCAGATTAAACAGGGTCAAACAGGATCTTGCATATTTCACGCTTTTGTCTCATTACGCCCATATTATGTAATCTTTCACACATTATTGGCTAACTAAGGAAATCTGTCTCACCTTATATATATATATACTTATACATTATATTTAAACACGCAGGTGGACTACTACACCTGGGAACATGGTTGAGTTAAACTTCATTAAACTAACCCTGTGCCGTCAGTTGCTACATGTGTGGTACAGGCAATGTTTATCTTATATTTTTATTGTGAGAGCAGGATGTCTTTAGGATGTCTTTTGTCATGATATTTGGTGAAGTTACAATGCTGACACATGCTTATTCCATGCTAGAAAGCTAATTGAAAAATAAAATTATGAACTGTTTGATTCTGCTGTGTGAAGATGTAGTTAGTACACTGTGATTAAGTGTTAATACACCTGTGAGGTGTTGCATAACCTGGCAACAGAGGCATACACGTAGTCAACTTGATTACTGTGAGGACGTGTGTATCCTATCAGTGTCAGTATAATCTGTTACTTGGGGCTCTGACATCAGTCCCATATCAAAAACTTTGCAGTGCAGTGCTATTTTAGCCACCACAGTCAATCCACATTTTCCATCAACATTAAGATTCAAATATGTTTATAGAGATTTAAAAATTCTGTACTGTAGGGAGGTATTTTTCTACAGATATGTATCTTGTAGTATTGCTTAAGCATAACACAACATGGCTGATATAAAGACGCTTTGGTCTTGCCAACATATCCATATTACATTCATTCTTTTTCATACATGATTATTATAAAACCCTGCAGATACTGTAATTATTAAAAATAATGCATGTGTGGTATACAACAAGGTCATCTAATGATGTAATCTAGATTCACCTGTAGTTGGCATTAGCAACAGTGCATCCTCTGTCTAATCAGCATGCATGGCTGCCTTCCCCAAAAGCTTATTACATATGACATTCATATACAAATAAGAAAGGCTCTCTTTTGCTTCCACCATGATCTGTTCCTTTCTGCCTGTCTTCACCATCACAAACTCCTTCTACCTTACCTTCCAGAGATCCGATGAGAATGACAGTAACAAAGAGCATGGAGATTGTCTGCAGCAACATGGTTGAGCCTATGATACAATTAACCCACTGTGTTGTGCTGTCCTCTGTCTTTTATATTTCTCCAGGCTCTCTAGCTCCCTCCCTTTGCCTGCTGTCATTTTCTCACATGCTAACACACCCACATTCTCCCTCAAACACCTCCTCTTTCCTCCTCACTGCATTGCTCTGTCGTCTCACCCTGGTACTCTTAAAGATGGTTTATTCCTGGATAATGAAAGGGTTCTTCTCATTTTTTAATAGATGCCAGCTTATAAACAGCCATCATTATACTGTGATAAAACCTGGTGTTACTGGTCTATTTAGACCAGATCTTTCTGTATACAGAAAATGCTTTCACGTGAAGTAAGGCTTCCTCTCACTTTTACAGTGATGATTTCATATAAAACTAGTTAATGCTTCATCAAAGTACGATTACTTACCTGAAGGCACTAAAAGTGTGCTTTATTTGTACTGCGTGGCCAAAATTATTTTAGTTATACATATAGCTTAGCGGTGCATACAATTAATTAGAATTAGACATTGTTTTGCTATTATGAAGTAAAAACATCTAGGAGCAGGAACAACAGTGATGTGAAACACAGTACAGTATAGACTTACTACAGTCTAGTGCAAGTTTGGACACCATGGTTAATTATGTTCTTTGCAGTTTATCTGAAATATGAATACAACCTCTGCTGTGGATGAACATAATACTGTGTAATTCTGATCATTTTAATTCAACATTACTGTACATTTGCAGAGTTTAACATGTTGGGGGAAAGATAACAATACTTGGGATGTGTAAAGGTTTGAGCACATTTTCAAATGTTTTTTTGAAATGTTTTTAACTCTGTAACCCTTTCAGCCTCTTGGGGGATGTGCCTACACATAGCAGCACTGACGTTCTCTAAGCATCTGTATAATCAACATGAGAGACATTCTGAAATCAAGTGATTAAACAATACAGCAATTAGCCACAACATTTAAAACCATCTACTTTCTACACTCATTGTCCATTTGATCAACTCCACCCTATAGATGCACTCTGCATTTGTTAGCCCCCGCACCTCCTGTTCTACAAGGGTCAGGACCCCCCTCAGAGTGGGTATTATTTCAGTTGTGGATCATTCTCAGTCTTACTGCAGTGATACTCACATTTTAGTGTGGTGTGCTGGTACAACTGGATCAGACACAGCAGTGCTGCTGGAGTCTTTAAAAACCTCACTGTCACTACTTAACTGAGAATAGTCCACCAAACTCACTCACTGTCCACTCTATTATACAAACCTACCTTGATGATCCCCTTTGTAAATGTAAACTCAGAGACAGTAGCTCATTCACTGGTGCATATTTTGTGTCAGTCATCTGCTAGTCCTTCATCAGTGCTCACAGGACACTGTTGGCTTGATATTTTTGGCTGGTGGGCTATTCTCCAACCAGAAGTGACAATGAGGTGTTTAAAAACTCCATTGCTATGTCTGATCCACTCATACCAGCACAACAAACAATAACACAATGATCCCCCACCCAAACAATATCTGTTCAGTTCTTTATATGTCCTGACAACTGAAGAACAGGACATGCAGAGCATTAGGTAGACTATATTCTACCTATCGTAGAATACATTTAAGTAGAGCTAATAAAATGGAGAAATAATGTAGAAACAAGGAGTTGATATAAATTTCATGTCTGATTGAAGATACAATCCTCAACAGTGAAACCGCAACACCAATTCGGTGTTGCTATGATCTGCAAATAATAAATTTTCAAGCACCTACCTCCAATTTGTTTCATGTGGGAGGGTCATAAAAGCCAGATTGAAAGCAAAGTTTTTAGCCACATGCAATGTCAAAACCTGTATCAAGTGATGCGAGATGATTGTTCAATACCTCAGTTAAATTGAAATATTTTGAATATTTTGTTAACTTTTGAAAGTCATTTGCATTTCATTAACATTGATCCTGTGATTTCCATAATTCCATCACTTTTCCTTATTGGTGTTGCAACTTCAGTGTTGAGGAGTGTAGAACCCATTGGCTACAATCACCAAAAATATTTATGAAGACAAAAAATACACTATCAGTTAAGCATGGGGGAGTTTGTTATGTGGCATCCAGTTGCCCTCGAAATTATTGTAAGGATATCGGGAATAATGGATTCTATCAAGATTGACAAATCCTGATGAAAATTTGTGGGTAGCCTGCAAATCTGCTTTACATTTAAGTCAACATAAAATTGTTTTCTGAACTACATTTCAGTTATAAAGACCACAGAACATGTAATTTGAACAATGGTGCCCAACTTTATGCACAGAAGTAGGATAACATACTCCTGAAAAGCAATGCATGCAAAAATCATCCAGTCTTGTGTGAGAACACTCACTGCTTGGTTTTAAGTTTTTGATGGCATTGTCAGCACAAGAAGTATTGCTCTGAGATTTATGGACTGGAGCAGTGTAAAGTATGCTTTATGCACTCGGAATTATATTTTCTGGCTTTGACTTCTGACAAACTCATCTTTGTTTAGGACAATGCTGCCTGTCCAAAAGCACAAAACCAACCATCAATATTATTACTTGCTGTTCATCACGGCTTGCCCCCAAAATTCCACTAAAAATCGAAATGCTTCAATACAATATGAAATTCTTTGCCAAAAACATGGAGAAGGCTCTGTACTGTTTCAGTATTTGTCTGTCCCAATAACACATGGTTTGGCACATTTTGTGTGTAAACACTTAACCTGCTGATTCAACACAATTCAACACCTAAAATTCGAACAAAGACAGGGAGCTACGTCTTACTGCAGAACGTCAGTGGACATAATCAATGGATGTGAATCACAGCATTTAAATCTAGTAGAAAGCCTTTCTAGAAGACTGGAGGCTCTTAAGGCAGCAACTAGGCACATAGTTTTGGAAACATGTTTAACAAACACATACAAGTGTGTTGTTTTGGTGTTTACATGCTTTTGGACATCTAGCTTGTCAAAAGTAAGTCTAATATTATTTGAAATGACTTTTATATAGTGGTACCTCGGTTCTGGACCACCTTGGAACTCGTTAAATTCGGTTATTGTTTGACTAGAAAAATGTGTCTCTGCTCTTGTCGTTCACTCGGTAATCGACACACTTGCTTAGTCTTGTACAAGTAGAGCTGGGTGACTTGTTCCAGTTGAAACTCGATTCATGATTCATGACTAGTCACTTTTGAATGTTGGTGGTGCTTTCACACTCGTGGTAGCATGAGACGAACTCTACAACCCACACAAGAGGCTCAGGTAGTGCAGCTCATCCATGATGGCACATCAAGGATGTGGAAGGAAGGTTTGCTGTGTCTCTCAGCGTAGTGTCCAGAGGCTGGAGGCACTACCAGGCGACAGGCCAGTGCACCAGAAGACGTGGAGGCGGCCGTAGAAGAGCAACAACCCAGCAGCAGGACCGCTACCTTTTGTAAAGTGTATTTTGGTTTATTTTGCTTTCCATTACTCACTAAATTACATGGGATTTTTCAACACTTTATTCTAAAATAACATTTGTGGTAATTATTTTGGCCAAGTGTCGGTTAATGTATAAGATTTTTAAGTCAAACAGTGGCAGTTAATGGGTTGTACTGAACACCTCACTGACTCTGTATATTGTTCCATCAGACATCTTTAAGATGAACTGGAATGGCAACACTTAGGGAGTTTTTCCTTGCCACTGTCGCCCTAGACTTGTTCAATCTGGGATTGCACATAGATATTAGGAGACGATCTAAAATTGTAAAGTTGCTTTGGTACAATGCTCCATTGTAAAAAGCGCTATATAAATAAATCTGATTTGACTTAGCTTCGGCGTATTGTCCAACCTCAGTGCCACTCCTCACGTCATGTTCCAAATCTAGGGATATGCCCTGTCAAAAGCTCTGGGTAGACAATGTATGTGTGACTATTGGAGTGTTGCGATTAAAGCAAACATCCTAGAAAACTATATACAGTTTTCATACAGCAACATGCATCGGTTTGGTATCAATATGTGCAGACATTCGATATGTGCAGTCTTTAAATATCCGTGAGCAAGTTATGCGGAATTTGGCACATAGCTCAGGTCAAGGAGATGGGTATTAAGCAAGAATTCAGGCTGGAATAAGTCAGCTGCCTAACCTCTGTGTCCAAGAGGTATGCGAATATCCCACATTCCTTATTGCCAATTACTGAGGATTACTGAACTGCATGCAGACAAAAACATGCTGAACAATGCTGAATGTAAGCCTTAGTAATTTACTGTTATATAACCTCATGTAAAATGACAGACAATAAGACAGATACATAAAAACTTGAAACATTTCTGTGAAAGGTGCTATATTAAGGCATTTTAGAATCAAAGTTAATAATGTTAATCTTGTAACAGTAACTATGACAATGTAAGTGAAATGACCTAAAAGCAATGCACTGCATGGAGTTAAAACGTGTAGAATTATTGTTTTAATGTGAAGCAAGATTTCTCAATTTACCATACATAATGCAAAATACCTGTACTGGACCACCAGTTTGCATTAGTGCACAACATTTCAATGTCAACTAAAAGGCCTACAGTGGGGTAAAAAAGTATTTAGTCAGCCACTGATTGTGTAAGTTCTCCTACTTTGAAAGATGAGGGAGATCTGTAATTTTAATCGTAGGTACACTTCAACTATGAGAGACAAAATGAGAAAAAAAATCCATGGAAATCACATTGTAGGATTTTTAAAGAATTTAATCATAAATCATGGTGCAAAATAAGTATTTGGTCACCCACAAACAAGCAAGATTTATGGCTGTCACAGACCTGTAACAACTTCTGTAAGAAGCTCTTCTGTCCTCCACTCGTTACCTATATTAATGGTACCTGTTTGACCTCGTTATCTGTATAAAAGACACCTGTCCACAGCCTCAAACAGTCAGACTCCAAACTCAACCATGGCCAAGACCAAAGAGCTGTCGAAGGACACCAAGAAGAAAATTGTAGACCTGCTCCAGGCTGGGAAGAGTGAATCTACAATAGGCAAGCAGGTTGGTGTGAATAAATCAACTGTGGGAGCAATTGTAAGAAAATGGAAGACATACAACACCATTGATAATCTCCCTTGATCTGGGGCCCCACGCAAGATCTCATCCCGTGGGGTCAAATTGATCATGAGAACGGTGAGCAAAAATCCCAGAACTACACAGAGAGACCTGATCAATGACCTGCAGAGAGGGCTGGGACCAAAGTAACAAGGCTACCATCAGTAACACACTACGCAGAGAGAGACGCAAATCATGCAGTGCCAGGCGTGTCCCCCTGCTTAAGCCAGTACATGTCCAGGCCCGTCTGAAGTTTGCCAGAGAGCATATGGATGATCCAGAAGAAGACTGGGAGATTATCATGTGGTCAGATGAAATCAAAATGCAACTTTTTGGTAAAAACTCAACTCGTCATGTTTGGAGTAAGAAGAATGAGGAGTTGCACCATACCTACTGTGAAGCATGGTGGTGGTAACCTCATGTTTGGGGCTGTTCTTCTGCAAAGGGGACAGGACGACTGATCCGTGTTAAGGGAAGAATGAACCGTGTATCGTGAGATTTTAAGCCAAAACCTCTTTCCATCAGTGAGAGCATTGAAGATAGAACGTGGCTGGGTCTTCCAGCATGACAATGATCCCAAACACACCGCTCGGGCAACGAATGAGTGGCTCCGTAAAAAGAATTTCAAGGTCCTGGAGTGGCCTAGCCAGTCTCCAGACCTCAACCCCATAGAAAATTTGTGGAGAGAGTTGAAAGTCCGTGTTGCCCCAAAACATCACAGCTCTAGAGGAGATCTGCATGGAGGAATGGGCCAAAATATCAGCTACAGTGTGTGTAAACCTGGTGAAGACTTACAGGAAATGTTTGTCCTATGTCATTGCCAACAAAGGTTATGTTAAGTATTGAGTTGAACCAAATTTATTGAACAAATATTTATTTTCCACCATAATTTACAATTAAATTCTTTAAAAATCCTACAATGTGATTTCCTGGAATTTGTTTTCTCATTTTGTATCTCATAGTTGAAGTGTACCTATGATGAAAATTACAGACCTCTCTCATTTTTCTAAGTAGGAGAACTTGCACAATCAGTGGCTGACTAAATACTTTTTTGCCCCTAGTTCTAGTTCAAAGGCAAACAGGTATAAAAGGCAAGCTCTCACACCCCTCTCCACACACACACACACACACACACACACGGTTTAAGACTGTGTGAGCTATTTACAAAAACAGAAATGGCCTCCTTTCTAGGACCATGCAATTTTTTAAAATGATAGTGTACAACGCAAATATTGGGAAATTTCTTGTGATTACGCTCCTAAACAGCAAGGAGCACGCATGCTATTCCAGTGCACAAACAACCTTCCACTTTTTGATCCATCTGCACATTTAAAGGTAGACATACAATCAGGGAAAAACATGACATCCAAAACATGGACAATAGTACAGTTTGCCCCACTTTCACTGCTACAACAGCCTTTGTTGTTCTAAGAGGGCTTTTCACTAAATTTTGGAACATGACTGTGATGTCATGACTATAAGCCCTGGTTCACTTTTGGCATTTTAGTGTTTTTACAAGGTGTCTGATGGAGTTGAGGGTCTGTGCAAGCCAGCCAGTGCAAGCTGGTATGTTCAGTGAAACCCATTTTACTGCCGTTTGTCTGGTGTTGCTAAAATAGCAGAGTTCAATAATTAGGCATGTTCACAAACTTTTGTCTATATAATATACATCAAGCTTTCCTACCTGCACAACAGGCTCATATGAATTGAGATTGAGTCCTCCATCTATGTGGAAACTGTAGAACCCAATGAATAAAAATCTGTTTAAAACAGTTCATTCAGTGACATTTTGGCATATTTTTTAATATTTGCTACTTTAAAACACCCACCCCTGCTGCAGAAAAGCTTGCATGAGGGATGTAACAAAAGTTTCCAATAGTTTCATAAATCCCTTAAAAAGATAACATACTTCATATGGTTAAATGGTGGATTTTTTGTATGCAGAATAGTGACACAAATGCAAGCAGCCTGCAATTTTAATGACTTACACTTGTGCGGACATGCTGCATTGTCAGACAAAGACATTATTACAACCAGACTTTATTTCAACATATAACTTGCTACAAGATAATTTTTTTTTTTTTACAAACGAACATAGTTCATGTTAAAAAGACAAGAATCTCATTTGTCATGAATATAAAGCCCAACCCTCTCCCCAACTGTACAAAAATAAACAAAATAACAATCTTTCCTTTTATACAAACAGGCAGGTGTCAGTCCAAGGTACCTGAAATACACAGTGAATGACAGCTGTTAAAAAACAAACAAAAAATAAACAAACAAACAAGTAACAACAATTAGACATCTAATATAGCAGTTGTTAGCAGTTTTTATTAAACGATTTAGAACTTACCATTTTGTGAGTACTAATTATTTTTATAGTTAACCAATCAATGGCACTGGTTTGCTTTTTTAACGTTGCTATCAGCATCAGTTGTCATTTCAGGAACGCATACAAAGTTACATCTATACACAATGTTACAAAAAGACTAGACATACACACATACACGCTCAGGTTGGGCCAATTTAGCGTAATCAGTTAACCTAATGCAGGTCTTACGACTGTGGGAGGAAACCGGAGTACCTGGAATAAACCCAGGCAGACACGGGGAGGATATGCAGACTCCACAAGGAAAGGACCCAGGCCACTCCACCCTGGGATCGACCCAGGACCTTCTTGATGTGAAGCGATGGTGCTACCCACTGAGCCACCATGCCGCCAACGCTACTGATTGGGGTCCAGGGCATACAGTACAAGGCAGAAGACTGGATCCAACCTTGGACAGTGTGCCAGTCTATCTCAGGGCTATGACCATGCCTCCATTCCATTTTATAGATGCCAACTGACTTGGCATGTATTTGAAATTTGGGAGAAATTCAGAGTCCCTGGATTAAACTCCAGACAGCAGCAGGGCAGGGATTGAACCTCTGCTTCTGGAACTGTGAGATGACAGTGCTACCACCATGCTGGCCTTCTTTTCAACCACCAACAAATAATACTTTGAGATTAGAACCATGACAACTAGTGCACACATTACAGATCAACGCCAAAAAAGGCAAAAACGCCAGAATCTGACTCCCCTCTGCTTGCATGCACATATTCAATACAAAAGTTGACACAGGTTTGTATGTTATCAGTGGACTATTGACAGTTGGTTTCCAGTTAAAAGAAAGTTGGCAAATTGTATGTACATACATGCATACATACACACACCAGTCAGCCATAACCAAGTTACAACTTGCCTTATGTTCCGTAGGTCCCCTTCATGCCACCACACCAGTTATGACCTGCTAAGGCAAGAACTCACAAGACCCCTGCTGGTGTTCTGTGGTATCTGTCACCAAGACATTAGCAGGAGATACTCTATATGGACAAAAGTATTGGGACACCTACTGGAGCATTTGACAAGACATTCTAAATCCATAGGCAATCACATGGAGTTGGTCCCCCATTTACAGCAACAGCATTCTTCATGAATGGCTTTCTACAAGATTCTAGAGTGCATCTGTGGGAATTTTTGCACATTCACCCAGAAGAGCAATTGTGAGGCCCACTGACAAGAGGGCCTGGCTCGCAATCGCTGTTCAAGTTCTTCCACACTAAACTCACCAATCATGAAATTATGGACCTTGCTTTGTGCACTGGAGCACAATAATGCTGGAACAGAAATGGCCTTCCCCAAACTGTTCCCACAACGTTAGAAGCATTTGGCTAAAAAAACAAGGGGTGTCCAAAAACTTTTGTCCATATATTGTACTTGTAAGTTGTGAGGTGAAGCAAACATGGTTTGAGCCAACTTGTTGGAATTTGGGGAATTTAGGCCAAGTCAACACCTTGAACTGATTTATTACTCAAAACCATTCCTGAACAGTTTTGCAGTGTGGCAAGGAGCATTATCCTACTGAAAGAGTCCACTGCCATTAGGGTATACTGCTGCCATGAAGTGGTATACTTGCACCACTGTTTGTCAATGTCTCGAACCAACATTCACATGAAAGCAAGGACCAAAGGTTTCCCAGCAGAACATTGCCCAGAACATCAAACTGCTGCAGTGGGCTTGCCTTCTTCCCATAGTGCGTACCACCAGTGTCATCTCTTCAATATGTTTCATCAGACCAGGCCACCTTCTTACATTCTTCCATTGTCCAGTTCTGATGCCATCATGTCCCCATTGTTGGTGCTTTTGGAAGTGGACAGTCGTCAGCATGGGCACTCAGTGGCCAATCTGCTTCCACACAGCAAGCATTTGTTTGTTTGGTTTACTTAACATCGCCATCAGCATCAGTGGCTATTTAAGTGACATATATACACCACACACTAAAGTCAATGCCAATTTGGCATAATCAGTTAACCTAACACGCATGTCTTTGGACTGCGGGAGGAAACCGGAGTACCCAAAGCAAACCCACTACACACTGGGTTGAACACAGGATCTTCTTGCTGTGAGGCGGCAGTGCTACCCACCGAGCTTGCGTGCCACCCCACACAGCAAACTGGGTTACCAGGGTTTCCATCATAGCCAGCATAGATTTTTAGCAATATGTGTAAAAGCAGATTTTGTGGGTTTGGGGCAAAGGTACCCATGACCCTGTCGTCGGTTCACATGTTGTCCTTCCTTGGACCACTTTTCGTAGGAATTACCCATTGCATTCTAGTATTGCATTCACCCCACAAGGTACCTCACCTGGTATTTTGTAGAATCTCTGATTAAGTCATCTAGCCCTTGGCTCTTCATCTGTAAGCAAGTTTAATGTTATGGCTGATCGGTGTAAACAAAATGGCTCTAGTAATATGCGTTTTCAAAAGCTTCCAAGAGTTTACAAAAAAAACTACCAGTGATTGAAATCCTGTGGACATATACAGCTTGTGAATCAGAACAGCCTAAAAAATAGACAGGTTAAAACCAGGCTAATCACTTCCAAATTCAACAAAGATGTGCTTGTTTTATTAATAGCACAATAGCTGCTATTAATGGTGCAGTGGTGTAAGAACTGCAGGCACAGATTAGGACCACCTAAACATCAATACTGCCTATGGTTCATAGGCTCTTTCATAGTAACATAATATCAACACTTTGACAAACACATTAAGCATAATGTAAACTTACAGTTTAGTAAATTACAGCCACCTATACCAGAATGAGAAATACACTGACATGTACACTGATAGCATATAAGAAATACACTCACGCACTGACTACATCTGACATGATGAGTGCTGGACTGATGAGCAAACGTGTCATAAGGTGTGCAACATTATGCGGTTGTCGTTGTTGCACTTTTCATTTCAATATTCTCCACACATTCTCTATCGGGAACAGCTATTTATATTTTGCTTATTCTTTGTATGAATTTTAGTAGTAACTGCACTTTGTGGTTCTACAATTCTGTGTTGTGCAGTTATCAGCGGATCAGACAGCAGTGCTGCTGAGGTTTTTAAACACTGTTTATTCACTGTCCATTTTATTAGAGAAATTCACCTTATTGCTCCACATTGTAAACCTAAATTCATCTACTGCTGCACATTTTTGTTTGGGTAATCCTTCATCGGTGCTCATGGGATTCTGCCTACAGGATGCAGGTGGCTGGACATTTTTACTAGTGGATAGTTTTCAGTCCAGCAGTGACACTGAGGTGGCTTAAAACTCCAGAAGCACTGCTGTGTCTGATCCATTCATATCAGCGCAACACAGACTAACACAGCACCACATCATTGTCACTGCAGTGCTGAGAATGATCCACCATCCAAATAGTGTGGTGGTCCTGACCATCAGAGAACAGAGTAAAGAGGACTAACAAAGTAGGTAACCGGTGTACTTCATAGCCCTAAATTGCCCCATTCCTAACTATTTTGGATTGGGTTACAGGCCTGAAATTCAGAAATCAATGAATATTAACAAACTAAATGAAGCTGGCCACATAAAACATGAAATACCTTGAGTTTGCACTTTCTGCAACAAAATAAAAGTCAAACTAAATGTGAGACACACTGCTATTTTATTTCTTTTATTTGCATGCTGCGCCAACGTTTTCTGATTAGGGGTTATACCTCTACCACATTCTATTGAAAAATATCCTATAGAAATCTTCCCACAGCCACATAGTGCACATGTCAACTGTAGAAACGAAAACTCAGAAAAGCTCAACATGCAAAAGGCTCTCAAAAAGGGGAAGATTCACTATAACTAAACTCAAGACAGAAACAAGAAGTGAAATAATATGCAGCTCTTCATATAAATAAATGGATTGTGGTGAGGCAACTGGGCTTACACAGTCACACAGAACATGAACAAATGCAAAACTAAACTATCTAAATAGATAATATGCAACATCACACCAGTCAATTGCAATGCCTAGTGCATATATGTACCTAAACACATATATGCATGGAGCAGGACAGAGTACATGCTCGTCTGCATGTTTCATTCCTGATCAGATACGTGCTATCCAGGTAACCAGTAGTTTAGCTCTCAGTGCACAGACTAGTCATTAAACCTCCTTGCTGTCACACCATCACACCACAAAAGAAAAGGTTATGCATTTCTGCCTTTCAGGTGACACACTCGTCTAATACATCTCAGCTGAGCCAGTGGTCAGTCAGACATTGCAAAATGTAACTGAAATATAATTGAGGAATATATATAGAGTGTCTAGGAACCTTGAATCTGTAATCCATGACTTCCTGTTTCACTGGGAGGTATACACATACACACACGCCAAAAAAAGGTCATCATCTGGATTTAACTAAACACATAGGTAAGAGCCTCCCATCGGATGATTACTGCATTGGTGATTATGTTTCAGCTGGCAACAAGTTATTTAAACCCTAACTGACACAATGAGTAGCTTCTCATCTGTTAAACAACCATGTCATAAGACACATCCTGTGGTTGTGGAAAAGATGTTAATCTGTGTCAGAAGGGTCAAATTATGGGCATGCATCAAGCACAGAAAACTAAGGAGAATCTGTAAGGAGATTGCTGAAACTACTAAAATCGGATTAAGACCTGTCAAATGCATTATTAAAAAGTGGAAGGACAGTGGGGAAACATCTTCGAGGACTTCTTTATGAGCTGAGTGTTACATAAAATCAGAACCAATGCATGATGTAGTATTTGTGTGTAACAGTATATTTTGTTAAGATAGCCATGTCATAATTATTAAACCCTATGTAATATTGTTGTTTTTAAAGCTTTCTGGCAGTTTTTATGGACTAAAGTGGAGTTGAAACATAATTAAGCCTTTCAGAACTCTATAATGATTCATTTGCTTCAGCTGTGAAGCATATATAAACCCCACCCATGAAGGAATTCAAGGTGAGATGCAATCATGGGAAAGGCAAAGGAGCTTCCACAAAAGCTGAGAGAGGAGATTATTTCATCACACCTAAAGGGCCTTGGGTATGAGAAGACTTCCAAAAAATATAACATCCCAAGAGAGACCATTGGGAGCATAAGGAAGTTTAAAACTTATGGAACAGCTGCAAACATGCCTGGCTGAGGAAGAAAGCCCTAGTAGTAACTTAGTCAGGACAACTAAGAAAAACCCCCAAGTGAGTGCAGGATACCGACAGGATGACCTGATGAAGGTTGAAACAAGTGGTTCAGTAGCAACTATAAGACGTGCACTGAATAAACGATTACCTGATGGCCGGACTCCAAGACGCAATCTACTCTTAACCACAAGGAACATCAAAAGTCGACTAGAATATGCCAGGAGGAATTTGGATAAGCCTACGGAGTTTTGTGAGACAGTTCTTTGGACTGATGAAACGAAACTGGAACTGTTTGGACATATGGACCAGTGGTATGTCTGGCGTGCAAAAGGCCAGGCTTATGACCAGAAGAATACCACCCTCACAGTCAAGCATGGAGTGGGTCATTGATGTGGGGCTGTTTTTCTGCAGCAGGAACTGGCAATCTTGATTGTGTACCTGGCGTCATGGATTCTCAGAAATACCAGGCCATTTTAAAAAGGAACGTGATGCCATCTGGTGACAAATTAAACCATGGCAATCACTGGACCTTCCAGCAAGACGATGATCCTAAGCATACCTCCAAGTCAACCAAAGCTTGGTTGAGAAAAAGATCCTGGAATGTCCTGGAGTGGCCTCCTCAGTCACCAGATCTAAACCCGATTGAAAATCTGCTGTTGCAGCATGGAAGCGATCAAACATCACTGAACTAGAGGCTTTTCCACGTGAAGAATGGGCCAAGATTCCAATTGAGAGGTGTAAGAAGCTTGTTAGTACTTACCAAAAACATTTGTTGGAAGTTATAAAAGCTAAAGGATGCTCCACAAAGTATTAAAGCAGGGGGTTGAATAATCGTGCACGTGTTCAAAGAGTTACATTTTTCATTTAAACTTCAAAGTTAAGTCAACTTCTGTTGTCAAAACAACTCATATGTATTAATAAATACTGTTTGTTGTTTAATGAGGGTTTTATGTCATTTATTGTCATTATCTTTCATCCACATCTCTATAATGTCTTTGCAGTTGAGGGGGTTGAATATTTCTGATTAAACGATAGAACATCAATAGCAGTAACATACATTCTAGCAATGAACTTACCTTCAAGAAATGCAAACTCATCTACTGCCTCAATTGCATTGTCTATGGAAAGGGAAAGCACAAATCACTAACAAACAAACAAACAAACAAACAAACAAACATGATTCCTACCAGATTTAAAGTCACTACACACGATGAGAAATATCAACTCACCTAGATCTTTCCTCTGTAATGTTTTCCTTTTCCCCTGCTGTGCATAAACAAGAGCATCCTTGGCTATCATTTCCACAAAAAGCTCCTATAAGATCAGAGAAATAGTTGCAATATTATCTAGCATGATGGTAAAGCTCACACAGACATCATACTAAGACATGAATGACAAGCCTCAGAGAGAGAAAATTACACACAAGAGCAGTTTGTCATTGTTAATTTTTTCTCCAATAAAAGCAGCAAAGTTTGAGACCTACTCACCTGTCTAATACTCAACCAACCTCAATTCTAACTTAGCAGCAGGTAAACTGGTATCAAGATTTGGTCTTTGATCAACACCAGGGGTATCATTAAAGATTTAAGAATAGGCATTTACTAGGGGGGTCTTGACGTGCGCCTTGAATAAATATTTCTCTTTAAACACTACTTGGCTCCCCTCCATATTTGTATTAATATGACTAAAATGCTATTCATCAGCACAGATCAAGCAAATATACTGAATTCAAACAGCAATGTCATTTTCTCTTAGATTTTCATTTAGGTTCAGTGACCTGTAAATTCATTTTTTTAACAATTAAGAATATGCATTTTTAGAGCTGTTGTTTAATGGTAGAATGATTTTGAAAGTCTCTCCCTCCATAGATACTACACATTCACATAGCATATGCTTATACACTGTAACACTATAATAAATAAAGAAGCTGGGAGACCGAACAGGCACATTACATGAGACACAGCATAATTCAACCATAATGTTCATAACTATTTTACTTGTTTAATGCGGTCTGCCTCAGAGGCCATATTCACAGAGGGAACAATTTTGAAATGTTTGTGTTATTGAAAGTTGCGTTGTGGAGGCACTTGTTGCTGGATGCTTGTCAGTCCGTGTCTTTTTTTTGAGCCACACACTGTTCATATTCGGTAATGTGATTGTGCTCCAAGTGTTAAAATAGATTGGTGGTACCACCGGCCGCTGACGACCTCCCACTCCTAGAGAAGGCTGTGCATGAAAATCCCACCAGATCAGTAGTTATACTCAGACCAGCCCATCCAGCACCAACATCCATGCCATGTTTAAAGTCACTTAAATCACATCTTCCCCATTCTCATGCTCGGTTTGAAATTCAGCAGGTCTTCTTCATATCTACACAATGCCTAAATGCATCAAGTTGCTGCCATGAGACTGGCTAACAAGAAACCTGCAATAAGCAATTGAACAGGTGTGCCTAATAAATGGGCTAAAGGGTGCAGAGTATTTGTTTTATGAGAATGTGAAAGCATCAAATATTGACCATATGTGTAATCTATGTATTACTTATACATAGCTGCAGTTGTTATTCCACAATATTCATGTTTTTCTCGCTACAGCAGATGCATAGGTTATCCACACACAGACTGTTGGATTATCTAATGCTAATGCTGTTGATTTACATACTGAATGGTGAGATGGAAATGCTGCTTCCTTGACAAACTTCCATTTCTTGTGTGTGTGTGATCTTGATAGACTGTTGCCAATGCTGACTCTAACGCACCAGTTTGAGAGTGGGTTGGGAATAAAATTGTGCAGGCGTCCATTGTGACCCATTATGTGTAAATATTTTAGGGTTCCATATTTCAAACTTGAAGACGACAGCTACAACATGAAGGATTCTTGGCCTTACTAGACCATACTAATGTGCTTCTTCCGTTTAGGAAATTTTGATATCAAATTTAATCTTCAAGCATGTATGCGCATTCTTTGAGTATGCATGCAGCATATTTTAAGTTTTAAAGAAGGGTGAAAGGTTACTAAGTGGAACGTCAACTGACAGTGACTCCAGTCAAGTAGTGAATGAATTTCTGCCTGTTTTTAACTAAGGCGTAAATCCAGTCACCAGTTCAGGATCCATGTCTTTTGTCCACCATCTTTCATTTGGTGTTCTGCTTTATAGTCATGATTTAAATGTTTTACGTTTAATTCATACTCCTCACCCACTTGAGCCCGACAAGGGGACGCACAAAGTTGTGGATTTCCAGAAAAAATGCAACAAGGATATAGGAATGATGAACAACAGATGGTGTTATTGCTCAACTGACCCTAAGCCAACTCCTTCTGGGGAGTTAGACAGAAATAAAACCCAGGACAAGTCTTGACCAGCAACTTGATTGGATCGGGCTGTTCCAACCCCCTGGCTATGTGAAGTATGAGCCAAAGCACTGCGTTGGAAACATGGCAGCCACATCAGACCATATTCCGCAAGTGCCAGGACTGCTTCCTCCATACTTACAACTCACAGCAAACGAGTTGCCCCATTTGTTGCCTCTTACAACCAGCAAAAGGTTGCTAGGGACTTATCCTTCCCTGGGACCCTATGGGCCAGTCATACTCAAGTAACATTACGAATGACAACAGGAGGGTAAAAAAGAAGACCAACTGTACTGTCCTGCATGTGCATGATTAGAATGTGTATTAGATGCACGACAGACTGTATCTGTTTCTCTACATACTTTGTTAGTCCTCTTTTCTGTTCTCTAATGGTCAGGACCCCCACAGGCCAATCCATGTGTGAAAATGATGTCTCATGGACCCTGACCCACTCTTTCACAATTTGACCCTGCTGTAACAGATTAACATCTTTTTCACGACCACAGGATGTATCTTTCAACATGGTTGTTTAACAAATGAGAAGCTACTCACTGCATCAGTTAGGGTTAAATAACTTGTTGCCAGATGAAACATAATCACCAATGCAGGAATTATGTGATGGGAGGCTATTTTTTTTTAACTACTCAACTATATGCTTAGTTAAATCCAGGTGGTGACCTTTTTTTTGGCCGAGCAGCAGGCAGTGTGCATACACACACACACACACACACACATATATATATATATATTTTTTTTTTGTGTGTGTGTGTGTGTGTGTGTGTGTGTGTGTGTGTGTGTGTGTGTGTGTGTATATATATATATATATATATAGGTTTTTTTTTTCCACCATGGGATTGAACCCCGGATTTTCTTGCGGTCTGGTCTTAAAGATATTTCATGCTAACCATATGCTAAAAGACTTTGGTTTTGCAAACTATGGTTTTGCAAACTATGGTTTTGCAAAGCCTGAGATCGTGTATGGCCACTATTTGCAAGCAGAGTCGGCCACACAGGCTGTAAAATAAACAAAATGGCTTCTTAAGTACTGTAACAGTATCTTCATATCAAATAAAAACATCACATTTCATAATTTTATGTACAGTATTACATTTCAATATTATTTCAATGTCTTTTACACATTTATCATTTCCCTTGCACTTTGGAGTTTAATCATTTACATAGAACTCTAACAAATATACAAAACAGTAAGTAGTCCAAGGCCATTTAGAAATAAACATTACATTTTACTTACCAACATTTATTTCTTAGTGATCCATTATTTGGTCAGATATCTGTAGGTCTACACCTAATAAACTGTTAAAATCACCTTTCACTTTGTCATCCAAATACACATGCAATGTCATGTTTGGTGCTGGAAAGAGAGAGCAAGAACTCATATTGGTAATATCCCACAAGCCATGGTCAGCTCGGTAATGGTGGATGAGAGGACCACCAATTGGATGTTTAATTTTCAAAGTAATACTGTTATTGTGTCACAGAATGAAGTTGTAAGTTGTATTTTTTAGGCGGGAATGTAGTTGCTTAAATTCAACTATGCTGTCAGTTCATCAAGATAGAGCTTACATAAAAAATGCTCAGATGATTTCAGAGATGTGACAAAGTTATTACCTCATTTATTATGCATTATATGTATATCATTTATGCAACCTGTATTCTAAATATGAATTGTCTGATATAAATTGAAGTTCAGAATTACATTTCCTTCTAAAATCAGATTTGTTTGGTGCTCGCTTATGTTTGGGAAGGGTTTTATTTTATGCTTAAATGCAATCGATCTGTTACACGTAGATTAAACTATTCAATGGAAAGTAAAAGATCTGAGCACTTCCCCCACTGACAGTTTTCATACAATGTGTTTTAGGTTCTTATCTAGGTGTACAAAAGTAAACTGTAAAGTCTCCATAGCTAAGTATGCTGCTGTTCCAATTGTAGAATAACCAAACTGTGTCCTCCCATCCTCGGGATAATGTACTCGCAAGTCCAACTTGCCAGGAAGTACGCAAGTCCGAAATTCAAATACTTGGTACTCTGAAATGGCCCATATATACTGTATATACACACAATAACTATGCAATTAAACCAAAAAAGCACTTCTGTTTTCGTGAAGTCTGATCTTCATTTTCCGTGCAAGACATGTCCAGAGATGATGGCTCAGGGACAGCACAGTAGTCATGATCCATTGTAAGATCTGTTGAAGGATCTTCCAGGAAGGCGGGTTGAGCCGGTCTTTTCCTGTGCCACGGTGTCTGAGTGCTGCAGTAGGCACTGCACATTTTGCCATTCTTCTCCGACCTTCTGGTGTTTTCGGTTCAACCAAGTGGTTTGGTATGAAATGTCTGCTACAGACCTTCGTACGCGAAGAAGTTATAAAGTGGTCCTGACAGATGTTTATTAGCCACTGTCTCCTGAGGTCACTGAGCTGGGAAGTGATGGAAACTTAAACTTCCATTAAATTGAGCAGATGCTGAGCAAACGGGGGCAGAACAGTGCTCTGAATATTTCTTCTGGAAACTTATGATAGACACTCAATTTTGATATGCACTTGCAAAAAACGGACAGTTTGGAGAACCCTGATGAATGGTAAAAAACACGACCAGAACTGTATGAGCAGTACTATTTGAAAACAAAAGCGTGTCACGGCCATGAATGCAAGTCGTGCATTTCGAGCCTGTTATGCTATCTGGCTAGCAAGCTTTACCCAGCATGCTGTTTTGTGATGTACAGTGGTGTTTGAAAGTTTGTGAACCCTTTAGAATTTTCTATATTTCTGCATAAATATGACCTAAAACATCAGATTTTCACACAAACCCTAAAAGTAGATAAAGAGAACCCAGTTAAACAATTGGCAATATTACAAATTATTATTAATATTACAAATTAGTGAGTGGCAAAGGTATGTGAACCTCTAGGATTAGCAGTTAATTTGAAGGTGAAATTAGGGTCAGGTGTTTTCAGTCAATGGGATGACAATCTGGTGTGAGTGGGCACCCTGTTTTATTTAAAGAACAGGGATCTATCAAAGTCTGCTCTTCACAACACGTTTGTAGAAGTGTATCATGGCACGAACAAAGGAGATTTCTGAGGACCTCAGAGAAAGAGTTGTTTATTCTCATCAGGCTGGAAAAGGTTACAAAACCATCTCTAAAGAGTTTGGACTCCACCAATCCACAGTCAGACAGATTGTGTACAAATGGAGGAAATTCAAGACCATAGTTACCCTCCCCAGAGTGGTCAACCAACGAAAATCACTCCAAGAGCAAGGCGTATAATAGTTGGCAAGGTCACAAAGGGCCCTAGGGTAACTTATAACCAACTGAAGACCTCTCTCACATTGGCTAACGTTAATGTTCATGAGTCCATCATCAGAAGAACACTGAACAACAATGGTGTGCATGGCAGGGCTGCAAGGAAAAAGCCACTGCTCTCCTATGTTGAGCAGTGGCTTTCTCCTTGCAACCCTGCCATGCACACCATTGTTGTTCAGTGTTCTGCTGCTGGTCTGCAGTTTGCTAAAGATTACCGGACAAGCCAGAAGGCTATTGGAAGAAGGTTTTGTGGATGGATGAGATCAAAATAGAACTTCTTGGTTTAAAAGAAAAGTGTTATGTTTGGAGAAAGAAAAACACTGCATTCCAGCATAAGAACCATATCCCATCTGTGAAACATGGTGGTGGTAGTATCATGGTTTGGGCCTGTTTTTCTGCATCTAGGCGCAGCAGATACTGAAAGCAAAAGTTCAAAAACATATGTAATATTGGATCATTTTCCTCAGTAAATAAACAACCAAGTAAAGTGTGAAACTCTGATGATGTTTAGGTTATATTTATGTAGAAATGTAAAAAATTTTAAAGGGTTCACAAACTGAAGCATGACTGAATCCAGATGGTGACTTTTTTTTTTTTTTTCGATCAGGCAGTGTGTGTGAGTGTGTGTGTGTACACAGCGCAGCTGTATCACATTGATGAGACATTTGTGCTGTATTAAATATTCCAAAAGACAGTAAATCATATTGTTAAGTATACACATTATGTTATTGCCTGAGGAACATGTGTCAACATGCTTCCAAACAGCACATGTAAATGTCAACAGCTTGTACAGCCTGCCAGCATCTAACATAACTAAGCAGACCCAGACAGGCCTAAAACAACATTTGCCTAACCCCTATAATGGGTAGGACTGACCAAATCAGTTTGTTTGTAGTTAATATGTTAGCAAACTTAAAACAGCTTGGAAATCACCAAAACAAGTTACATCTGCAAAATGGTACAGAATAGGAAAATCTTAAAACTCCATAAACCAGTCTTAAACGTGTTCAGGGTGCATAATCGGCCCGTTCCAATATAACGGGTCAGGTCTCTCTATAGCGTGTATCGCCCTCTACAGGGTGTATTGGCACACTGCAGCTAACGTTCTCGACTCAGCAGCGCCGACACCAAGAAAATAACTTTCTGAAGTAAATATGAAGTGCAAGTGGACCAAAACTGAAAATGATTCTGAAAAATTTAAAGCTAGTTCAAGTAAAGACTGTTGTTTTATGTTCAAGCGTCTATTTTAGCTGTAATGTCTCATTGCAGCAAACGAAATGTTATCATAAGGAGTTTGACATGACTGCGTTAAGTGAAAAACTTGATCCAGTCAGTTTGCTTACAGTTAACGAACATAAATTGCGCAACGACTGCTGTACATAAAGTTGTATAGCTACCTGATAATGACACGACAGTGCAATGTCAAACAGTTGCTAGAGGCTGCTTACACCGAACACTAGCTAACGCCAACATTCCCGCCTGACGCGACATTAGCGTGCAGGCTACCACCAGTGAATACGAACCGTACACTTACCGTGGCTTTAGCGATAATAAACACAGACTCCTGGCTGGCTAAGCTCACATCAGGATCAGCCTTCATCAGAGCTTTAATACGAGACAGAGGTAATTTAGCAAGCCGGTGCTGAGTGACCGCGGCAGGCCCGGTTTGTTGTGATCCGTCCTCCTCTGTGTCATTTCCTTTCTGTTGGTCTTCAGTAGATTCCTGCACCGATTCTGCAGCAGCTACAGTCACTGCTACGCTTGCTGCCATTATCACAGCGCTGGTAGATTTTTACTCGCTGAACGCACAACAGTAAACATGTGGTTTAAAACGTGGACCAAAGGCGCCACTCTCTTCCCACCAAATCACGCTGCAAACACCGTGAGGGGCGGGGCATGAGAGGACGTCATGTCGTGACATCACGACGAGAGACTTTCCTGGATTAGACAGTAAGGTGAGAATTGATTAGTCTTGACAGACATTATCTAATTACAACTGATACAGTCTTACAATCCAAGCAATTGTGGATTAAAGTTAAACTTACTCAAGGACCCAACAGTGGAAGCTTGGCAGAGGTGGGATTTGAACCCTGGACCTTTTGGTCCATAGTCCAGTACTGCTAGGCTAATCACAGTCCACAAACAGCTCTGAAGGGTGACCCATTAGTCCAGAGTGCCCAGAAAAAATAAGGTAGGCAGTATAACTTACTCAAGATGTACACCAACAAACATGTAACAAAACTGATGCCATCACAAAGCTCCTCGTCCAAGGAGGTTGGGTCCCTTTTTGAGTCTTGGTCCTCCCAAGGTTTCTTCCTAGAACTAGGGAGTTTTTCCTTGCCACTGTTGCCCTAGGCTTGCTCAATTTGGGATTGGACGTAGTTATTAGGAGATAATCTAAACTTGTAAAGTTGCTTTGAGACAATGCTCCATTGTAAAAAGCGCTATATAAATAAATCTGACTTACTTGACTTGACTTGACTATACGTGGCCCATTAATACACCGACAGATGCTAGCACACCACCATGTACGAATTGGCTGGCAAATACAGGCACGACTGGCTGCATCTGAGGAAGGATAGGCAGGTTAGGAGATCATCCCCCACACTGCAACAGCAACCTGTCTAGTATCCTTTAAGCTGATTGATACCTAGAGGTTGTATAACCATATATTTAGCCCTGTGACTTTTAAGACGCTGTTTGATGATTAAGTGAACAATGATATGTGATATTATTTATGAATTATTCTTTATTACCTTTATGTAGAGCTGTAGAATGAGAATGTGTAATCAGTTTTGTAGAAATGTAGTGAAGTCATAATAGCCAAGAACACAATGATAGTCATAGATCTAGCCTTGAGAAGTCCTAAAATACTGGGCACTAATTAAAGTGACATACGGGACTGTGGTAGCCTAGCGGTTAAGGTACTGGACTATGGATCAGAAGGTCCAGGCTTGAAATTCCACCTCTGCCAAGATACCACTGTTGGGTGCTTGAGAAAGACCCTTAACCCAAAATTGCTTGAATGGTAAGATTGTATCAATTGTAACTCTGGATAAGGGCGTCTGCTAAATGCTGTAAATGTAAATGTACATACAAATGATTAGTATGCCCTCAGTGAGAATGATATGACACCTGGCCTGGAGTAGGAGACAATGGTATAATTTTTTAAAAAGATGCTTGTGTCAGAATTGGAGATAATAAATTATAAAAAATAGAAAAAAAGAATGAGAGGCCCCAGTTCTTCAGGTGCTCTTGAGAGCATCTCAGATTGTTGGCTTGGCTGCTTACATGGTCTTGTCAATACATCTTTATTTCTTGCTGCTAATTATTTTTAATACTATAATCGCTTATTTTAAAGGAATTTGAACATTTTCCAATACACCTGCCTGACCTGTGATGGACACGCCATGTGCTCTGGGATATACATTTATATTCTGAATTATTACTTTACTGAAAACAATTATTTGGTTCAGAACATAACACTGTAATGAAATAAAACATTAACAGTGGTAATGAAACACATTCCTAATTGTTTTACATAACTAATTAAATTACCAGGTAAGTGAACACATTCCCTGTGTCAAATTATAAAACAAACTTATCCATATCCAAAATTTTTGTGATTGCCTTCAGCCTACATTCAGCACTGCCAGTTTAGCTGTATATCATCTATGGAACATGATGTATTATGCAACATTATATAACATGTTCATACAATAAACAAAATGTATGAGTATGACTTTCCCTTTGGGATTAATAAAGTGATAAGTCACTTTTAACTGCTTATAGTTAATATATATAGTAATTTATATAGTAAAATGAGATCATTGTCACTCAATATTTTCAGTCTGTATTGTATTTTGTCCCATAGACTTTAATAGCATTATCTTTAATAGCCTCAATAAATGCAAATCATACATGTCAATAAATATGATTAAAGAACTTAAAATTGTTTACTATTAAAAGGCAATTTAATCAGTTTATTTGCGGCACTTGCAGACACGTACAGGTATACATTGGGTCGTGTTCATGTTTATTTAAACTGTTTGCATAGATAGGTTCAGTCTGGTACAGACACTCATGAAAATGAACAGTCAAAACCATGTGTAGGTAAACCATCAAAGACCTTCCTAAAAGGTAGCATGTTCCATGCACATCCATAAACCTCCAATGTAGTGTTCAAAGAGGAATGTCTACATACTTTTTGAATAAAGAGAGACACTGGGCTGTTCGATATAGTCGGGGATGCTCATTCCACCAGTATGGAGCCAACAACAGAGCACTTTGAAGTAAAAAACACAAAGACAATAGCTTTAAGTATGTTTTTAGCTGCAACAAAATTGTAAACCACGTGAAAAGCAGCAGAAATATGAATTATGAAGGAAGACCAGCAAACAGAGAATTGCTCTTTAAATGACAAGATATGGTAAAAATAATCTGTGTTTATAGTGTTCACTTGATGTTGTAAAGAAGAAATATGTATATAAAATACATATTATATGTGTATATAATATGCATTTATGTATATAAAGAAATATGTGTACATAAAGATACGGCCATTGATGTGCAGAATTGTTCAGAATTACACCAAGATTGTTAGCTGTGTGAACACAGGGAGGGTGTATATACTGATTGAGAGGTCCAGTGTTGGGGAGTTCTTTAGGTTTTGTTTTAAAAGAGCATTGCTTGATTAGGGTCTTCATCCAGCCTTTAAAGCTGTGTTGACTCCAGGAGTTATAGTGCATGACACAAGTCATGTAAATGTTTTGTCTCTGTTTTGTGTAACTTGTAAAATGATGGACCTGAACCTTGCACTATATATTTATATATAATGCACTGTATAGATTACATAGATGTAGAGTTTCCAAAGGGTAATTCTGTTGGAAATGTATAATGACCATATTATCACATAACAAATTAGCATAGAAAGTCTCAATAAACATATCAACGTCTTATTGAGCACATATTTTCAAATGAAGTGTTCATTAGTGAGTAGGTAAGGCAAAAACTTTCTCATGGTTCATGACATATTGCAACCCCAGCAACCAAAAAAATTGAGACGGTATGGAACATTCAACAAAAACAAAAATCAATAGTAATAATAATTTAAAAAAATATATATATTTTTTAAAGAAATAAAAGTGTTTATTTAATTTACTTTGACTTCCATTTCATTGCAGACAATGAAAGATATTTCATTTAAATTTGCTGACAAAAGGGAAATTCTGAGCCGACCTTTGATACTCAGTCAAAGTAAATGTAATGAACAGTGCACATATTTTATTTGCAACCTCCATACTGTCCCAGCTTTTTCTGATTTGGGGTTGTACAAATTTAGTTACTTTACATACAGTACATAAAGAACATTAACTTATGGTGGACAAAACAGAAGGTAGAGTATTTCTTTAATATTTTATTTACATTTTGGTTTTTGACTGAATGTAGTGGAATTGCAAGTTTGGTTTGGTTTGATTTACAACTTTTGTGTTCCATTTTCATGTACTTAAATTGGTTTAAAGTGAGTAAATAGGATTTATAAAAATAACCTTAATTCAAAGTATATCAACTCTATTTCTGTATTATTTGTCAATGTAACTGCTTGGATCTGATCCAAATATAAGTACAATAAATATGTATATAGTGTGTGTGCATGTGTGCATGTGTGCGTGCGTGTGTGTGTGTGTGTGTGTGTGTGTGTGTGTGCCTTGCGATGGATTAGTTGCCTTACTAGGCTTGGTTCCTGCCTTGCCCCTGTGCTGCCGGTTAAGCCTGGAGCCTTGCAATCCTGAAATGGATTAAGTGGGTATGTCTATGAATGAATGAATAAATAAATAAATTAATTAAATGAATGAACATGAAAAACCTGTTTAAATTTTTTAATTGTTTCAATTTCAAAAACTGGCTACAACTATGCATTTAAATGGTTTTCAAGCGGTTAGAGGAGATGTAATTACAGATTATTGAAATGTTTAGTTAAGTAATCACCTTTTAGAATTAGGAGTTAATCCATCTGTTTGCTAACACTCCACTATAGTTTCATTCTGCAACAGAACCAAATAAAAAAACATAGACAACCCTCTCTAGGGCCGTTGTCTTCATGCTGACAACTGAAATCAATAAGCTGTTGTAATGATTACTTGATGTTTGTAACATTTTTAATTGTGCTCTTTCTTTCCACACTTCACACATAAGGTGTTAGCGGCACATGGATACATTTATTTCTGCAGTGTTCCCACAAGAGTACACAAGCTCAGTTAATAATACATCCTAATTGGATTGGCCCTTAGTGATGTACATAGGCTTACAGAGAGTGTTGCCTTTCTTGGTGTAGGTTGTTTTGTGCTACAGATTGTAGGATGAAGGATCCTCAGCTACCAGGTAAGGCTTATATCCATTCACTTTCCACACATCAGGAGTTCAATCTTACTATGGAATTCTGACCATTTTTTTAATGCTTGTTTGTTTGTTTTAGGCTTAAAAGTGTTATTCTTGGTGTGTCTGTGACTGTTACTTCTGAACTTCTCACTGTTGCATTATAGCTTGTGACTATTTTATTAATCATAGTTAAAGTTTTTAATCAAGTAAGTTTTTCTGATTACTTATTTAAATAAATAAATAAACAAATACATAAAAGACAGGACAGGGAACATAAAATTAAAATGTTATGGAAATCACCATAATAAACTTTGACTTTAAATTCAATTTTAATCAGCTACCTTAAAATTCACTTCAACTATGTTGTATATATTTAGTCTATCATATAATTATGTTATGGCAGCAAGATAACCATATACAGCAAAACATACAGCAGCAAGATAAATTTGCAGAAATCTAAATACAGCTTATCTGCAGTCTGTGATTCTAAACCTTTAATTCTAAACATCTAGGAAACATTTTTCCCTTCAGTGAAACATCCCTGATCTGGCCACGCTTTCAAAAGATAATGAGATTAGAGTGGAATGGATGGAACACCATGAACTATCAACGTAATCTCTGAAAACACTAAATTAACAAGGACAGCCTATAGCGAGTGACAGGGATTATTCAATACAAATAGTTGCTTGGTCTGATGGGTCTTGATTTCTGGGTCAGGGTCAGAATTTGGCCTAAACACCATGAAAGCATGGATCCATCCTGCCTTCTCTCCTTGTTTCAGACTGCTGCTAGTGGTGTAATGGTGGTTTGGGTATTTTCTTGGCACATTTGGGCCCTTTAATACCAACTGAGCATCGTTTTAACGCCACAGCCTACTTGAGTATTGTTTCTGACCATGTCCATCCCTTTTTGACCACAGTGTACCCATCATCTGATGGCTACTTTCAGCAGGGTAACACACCATGTCACAAAGCTCAAATAATATCAGCTGATTCTTGAACATGACAGTGAGTTCACTGTACTCAAATGGCCTCCACAGTCACCAGATCTCAATCCAATAGTACACCTTTGGAATGTGGTGTAACAGGAGATTAATATCATGGATGTGCAGCCAACAAATTTGCACAAACTGCATACATTTACATTTATGTCATTTAGCAGATGACTTTATCTAGAGCAACATACAACTGATACAATCCAAACAACTGTGGGTTAAGGGCCTTGCTCAAGGACCCAACAGTGGCAGCTTGGCAGTGGCGGGATTTGAACCCAGGACCTGATCCAGAGTCCAGTACCTTAACCGCTAAGCCACCATGTGATGCCAATATGGTCTAACATCTCAGAAGAATGTTTCCAGAACCTTGTTGAACATGTACCACAAAGATTTAAGGCAGTTTTGAAGGCAACTTGGTAGAAGCATATATGACTGTTAAGCTAGTGTCTGTGACATTACTGCCAGACAGTTACACAAGTGCTTTGTGTCTTCAGTGTCATGGTCTTCCATTTTGACCCAGACTAATAATCAACCTAATCTCTCCACGTCTTTATCCTCTTACCTGTTTCAAATTAGTGTACTGCATTGGCATTGATGTGTGTGCTACAGATTGATGTTTTTGATATCATTACCTTGTACAATTATTTAATATAAAACATTTTTAGTTCATCATAATGTAAGTTAAGTAATGCAAGTTATTTTGCCCTCACTTTTATTGTTTAGAGTTGTTTAAACACTATTTAAACTAGACCCAAAAAATACATTGCTTTTGATTTTTTAACCACAAACAGGATGACACATAGAGACAGATGATTACAATGCATACGTAGGGAGACTGTTGTGACTTAGTACATCAGTAAGCTAGATTATCCTCCTCCTTTCATTACAAGTAATTCAGTCTCAGCTTTCCTCCATTCACTTTTGTCTTTACTGACTCATCATGGACCAAAGTAATACTAGTTTTTGTGCTATTAATACGCCAATAATAGCTTAGCAGATATGACTTCTTTTCATTTTTTCAGTATATGCTATAATCTAAGTGGGCATAATTTCACCAGATATCTTTGTTGATGGCTTCTATTGACATTATATTGTCCTTATTTGTTTACCCAGGATATACATTCCAGCCAGTGTATCCAAAACATCATGGGGATAAAAATATAAAAAATGAAACTCTGGTCAAACCCTGCAGACCACCACTGCTGTCATCCAGAGCACCAGCAATAACTGCAGAGCAGCGAATGAAGCAGACACCTTTTGAGAGAGTCGTCTATGATATGTCCCACAATGAAAGCATTGTCAGTGACATTATTCTGGGAAAAAGGATTGCCTTTTATGAACTTAGGGGGGAAATCGGCAGGGGCAACTTCTCACAAGTGAGACTTGGTATTCATGCCTTAACTAAAGGTAAACACTTTCTCTGTTATGTTTTGTGAACGATTGATGTATTGTTAAAAAAATTGCTTCTAAAATATGAATTTACATTCACAAGATAAGTCTGAACTTGCTGAACTTTGAAATGGACCAGTGATGTAGTCTAGACAGAAGACATTTGGACAGCCTGGTAAAGTTAGTTTCAGTTTAGAGAAAACTCTAGATGCTTCACTTTCTTTTGTCTTAAGGTATTTAGCACATGGCATGTACATTTTTGTTTTATACTAATCATCACGTGACAGACCTTTTGAAGAAGGAAGAAATAGTTTGCAAGGCAAGGCTGACTAGACAGTGTAATGGATAGTATTATTCACCTATTAATTAAGTAAATTGGCCAAGGTTAACACACAACACAAGCTTCGACACTACAGAATTCTCAGCGAGTTAGCATAGATCACCATGTCATCCACAGTAAGCAAGACTACCCTACAGTGCAGAAACCTTAAACACATTTAGTTAAAATATAAATTGGTAACTAAAACTATTTTACGTCATTTAAGTCTAAGTATCATGAAGTGTTTTCTTCTCAAATAGAATGTAAAACTTTAAACTTTTTTTGTACAGTTGGAAAGAACTGTTAATGTTTTTTTACACCAGGTAATCAGAAAGACCTTCCTTATTGTTACAAATATTTATATACAAATTAATTTTTAATATATGATGTCTTATATAAGATAGAGCATACATGTTGTTTGAACATTTTTGCCAGGGATTGAGATTCAAGCCAAGGAAATGATGCTCATGGGATGTGTGCTCTGTTAGTGCGCCACTAGGCAGTACATGACATTCACTTCTATATACACCCATCTGCTGCCCCTGCTGGTCAGAGGAGACGGTGCAGTGCTGGCTTATGCTGTGCACTTCATCCACCCTCTGCTGGACAGAGGTAGGTGCTGCAAGGTCACCCTGAACTGCACTTTTTGCTGGTTCTACAGAGCTGGCCCGAGCTGATCCTTTCAGCAAATCTAAGTTGGAGGCATTCCTAATGGAGATTCATTGAAATGCCTATATGGCTTTTTGTAAAATAAGACTGTGTCTTATATTTTCCATCAGTGTAATATGGAGTTGTATGTCCATGTTCAGAATTTGATTGTAGTGTTAACATATTTTGTGTGTCCAACTTTTATACACAAATCGTAATGGCCAGTATGAATCACCATACATATTTAAGTTAGTATACTCAAATCGTGGTTTTCAAGTTGGTATACAGTGTATACCTGCATATCACATTAACTACATCACTGAACTGGAATTTGTTTTTCAAGTTATAATGGCTGTCGTAGAGCAAACATGTTAAACCATGCAGTACCGGGTAACTCCTGGCCCTAAATAAGAGAAGAGATATCTTAAAAAGATTTCTTAAAGGAAAAAAATAGTCTTTGTTAAATATTTTGGTTATTCTGTTGGTAAAAACTAGATGTAATAAATTCAATAGCAAAATCAAGTCAGATTTATTTACAGTGATGCTCGAAAGTTTGTGAACCCTTTAGAATTTTCTATAATTCTGCATAAATATGACCTAAACATCATCAGATTTTCACACAGGTCCTAAAGTAGATAAAGAGAACACAGTTAAACAAATGAGACAAAAAAATTATTGGTCATTTTACTTTTATACTTATTATACTTTATTATACTTGGACATTTATTTATTGAGGAAAATGATCCAATGAGTGGCAAAAGTATGTGAACCTCTAAGATTAGCAGTTAATTTGAAGGTGAGATTAGAGTCAGGTGTTTTCAATCAATGGGATGACGATCAGGTGTGAGTTGGCACCCTGTTTTATTTAAAGAACAGGAATCATTCAAAGTCTGCTCTTCACAACACACGTTTGTGGAAGTGTATCATGGTACAAACGAAGGAGATTTCTGAAGACATCAGAAAAAGAGTTGTTGATGCTCATCAGGATGGAAAAGGTTACAAGTCAAGTCAAGTCAAGTCAGATCTATTTATATAGCGCTTTTTACAATGGAGCATTGTCTCAAAGCAACTTTACAAGTTTACATTATCTTCTAATAACTACGTCCAATCCCAAATTGAGCAAGCCTAGGGCGACAGTGGCATGGAAAAAACGCCCTGAGGGTTCTAGGAAGAAAAATTGGGAGGACAAGACTCAACAGGGACCCAACCTCCTGGGCGGCGTAGATGATAAATCTAAGGTGAAGAACGAAACTAAAGTCATGGAGTCAAAGTTCGAATAAAATGTGAAGTATGCACATCGGCATTAAGTGGCCCGGGTATGATGGGGCTGGAGCTGATGACGGAAGCAGCTTGAGTGGAGCTGCAGCGGATGAACATCATGTGTGGGGCTGGAACTGTCGGAACACAGCTCGGAGAGAAAACAGAAAATGTAATTAGTTATTGATTAAGAGCACAGTGTCTATTAACAATCACTGATGCCATGTCAATCACTCATGCCATGTGTAGCATGAGACCCCGGCAGCATTGACTATAGCAGCATAGCTAGAAAGAGGAGAACTGGTAGGAAACACAGCCAAGAGGGATCACATGAGACATTGGCAACCACACGGGAGGCAGAAGACAGCAACCCAACGTCTCTGATCACCATAAGACTCTTTGACTATGAACCCCCAGCTCTGCCCTTATTCTAAGGCAAGGATGCACGAGTCAAGATCACGAGGACCGAAGCCCAGTCCAGCCAGACTGCCCACTCGGCACTCCCGGCTAGCGGACAAGGCAGGCAGGCCAGACATGACTCCAGACTCCGGCCCCAGTGAAAACAACGTGGGTTATATAGACAACTGGACAGCCTTTGAGGGTAAGCCTGGCCTTTTAGGATGGGACGGTGTCTATCCCACTCGGGAGGGTGCTGCTCTCATTTCCTGAGAAAACCATCTCTAAAGAGCTTGGTCTCCACCAATCAACAGTCAGATTGTGTACACATGGAGGAAATTCAAGACCACTGTTACTCTCCCCAGGAGTGGTCAACCAACAAAAATCACTCCAAGAGCAAGGTGTGTAAAAGTTGGCGAGGTCACAAAGGACCCCAGGGTAACTTATAAACAACTGAAGGCCTCTCTCACTTTGGCTAATTTTTATGTTCATAAGTTCACCATCAGAAGAACACTGAACAACAATGGTGTGCATAGCAGGGTTGCAAGGAGAAAGCCACTGCTCTCCAAAAAGAACATTGCTGCTCATCTGCAGTTTGCTAAATATCACATGGACAAGCCAGAAGGCTATTGAAAGAATGTTTTGTGGACGGATGAGTCCAGAGGAGTACTTTTGAAAAAAAGGTTGAAAAGAAAAGCATTATGTTTGGAAAAAGGAAAACACTGCATTCCAGCATAAGAAGCTTATCTCTATCTGTGAAACATGGTGGTGGTAGTATTATGATTTGGGCCTGTTTTGCTGCATCTGGGCCAGGACGGCTTCCCATCATTGATGGAACAATGAATTCTGATTTATAACAGAGAATTCTAAAAGTAATAATGGTTTGAATTTGCCTCATTTGTGCACAGTCTGTCTGACTGTGGACTGGTGGAGTCCAAACTCTTTAGAGATGGTTTTGTAACCTTTTCCAGCCTGATGAGCATCAACAACTCTTTTTCTGAGGTCCTCAGAAATCTCCTTTGTTCTCTTTTGTACACTTCCACAAACATGTGTTGTGAAGAGCACTTTGATAGATCTTTGTTCTTTAAATAAAACAGTTGCACCTGATTGTCATCCCATTGATTGAAAACACCTGACTCTAATTTCACCTTCAAATTAACTGCTAATCCTAAAGGACCATCATATTGCCAAAGGTCAAAGGACCATCATATTATCATACTGTGGCAGAGCACACGTCGTTTGCTACAATTTTTAGGTCAGCAGAACATTGCCCAAATGTTAATGTTATGGCTGAACAGTAACAGATCACTTGATACCTTACTGTATCCTTACTGTCTCTCTCTCTCTCTCTATCTCTCTCTCTCTCTCTCTCTCTCTCCCCCCTCTTTTTCTTGCTTTTCAGAGCGTGTTGCAGTTAAGATTCTCAATAAAAAACGTCTGGACAAGAAGACACAAGCCTTGTTTCATTCTGAAATTTCTTGTATGGAAAAACTACTGCATCCAAACATTGTGCGTCTTTATGAGGTGGTGGAAACAAGTAAACAATTGTACCTGGCTATGGAGTATGCCAGTGGGGGAGACCTCTTTTCACACATCAGCACCAGGGGGCGTCTGTCAGACTTGGAGAGCAAGCTCACCTTTGCCCAGATAATCTCCGCTGTCAAATACATGGTGAGAAGATTTCTATTCTTTTATGTTTGTTTGTTTTAAAATGTATGGGAGCACAGGTAGCTTGGCTTGCTGACAACTGATATGGACAAGCTGGCAAGTGAGGCAGATTGCCTATAAATCCCATAATACAAAACTCTGTGTAAATGCAGAACTTGATTTGTGCCCTACATATTACTTTTGTTAAATGAATTAACAATTCAATTATTGTCTAACATGTTAACATATGTCTAAATTGTTTTATTTAAATATACTAACTGCATGGCCTGACAATGACCACTTTGCAAAGCAATAAGAAAAACAAGATTCTGGAGTGACCATAAATTAATCCCAAGATGGCATGGACTCCACAAATTTGTGCAAAACCTGAAATGCATCATGATTTTGCATTATTCCAAAGATTATTGTGTGGTGTCATTCAGTGCTTGGCTTTATCTAGCTTCAAGTGCCCCAAATGCCTGACAGGCTTTAAGTGACTGTGGAGGAATGTCAATGACCGGTAGCACTATTTAATCTGCTTTCATCTAGCAGATCTAGTAGTTGTTCCAAATATTTGAGGTGTATTTTAGGTCATTGTATTTGTAGTGAAAAACATTTTATTAAGCTCAGGATAAGTACTCTGAGTGTTGTAACTCACAGCGTGTGCAATTATGTCTACCTAGGAAAAAGGCTACGTAGGTTAATACAAATAATAGACAAATAATAATAAGGATCCCCACTGTAATTTGAAAAAAAAAAAATGAAAAATATGAAAATATGAAAAAAAAAAATCATATTTCCCAAATAAAGTACACCATAAGCAAGTGGCCTATCAATGATATAGCCAAACCATCAAGCTTTCATTTTCTATCATTGCAGCACGACAGCAACATAGTCCATCGTGACCTGAAGGCTGAAAATGTTTTCTACACAACCAGCTACTGTATCAAGATAGGTGATTTTGGTTTCAGTACTGTCAGCAGCCCAGGTGAAATCTTGACCACATTCTGCGGCTCTCCCCCTTATGCGGCACCTGAGCTATTCAAGGACAAAAGCTATGTGGGTTTTTATGTGGATATCTGGGCCCTTGGAGTTTTGTTGTACTTTATGGTGACCGCCATTATGCCTTTCCATGCTGAAAACCTGGGCCGCCTAAAGCGTTGCATCCTGCAGGGTACCTACACCATCCCACAGAATATACCTGTATCCTGCCAACAGGCCATTAAAGGAATGCTCAGACCTATTCCTCTAGATCGTAGCAGCATTTCCCAGATCATGAAATGCTCTTGGATGAGTGGCATTGACTACCCAAAAGCTTATCCTTCCCTCAAGCCAACACCCAGTCACCTGGTTGATCCATCTCAGAACCTGTGTGCAGAGGAAGAAGAAGTGAAGTCAGCACTTCAGGACTTGGGAATAAGCAGTCTACACTTGCAGAATAATGCCTGCACAGACTTGCGCAGTCCTATCACAGGAACATATCGCATTCTTTCACACGGTATTCAGAAAAGGAGGTCTGTGGAAACTGTGGGATATTCAGCGCTGCACCCTGATGATGTTCCTGATAAGAAGCAATGGAACAGCAAGCATGACCCATCTACTGTCTGTACTCTGCTATAATGACTAAGGGTTTTTCTTTCTTTTTTAAAATAAATTGGTTCAAAAACACATGTACTTAAGTGATGGCACAATATAATTTGTATTATACAGTATATATGCTGTTTATTACTGTTATTGTTGTGTGTACAGATGGAAAATGTTTAAGGAATGTTAAGGGCAATAAAGACAGATGCAATTAACAATACTGGTAATACTAATAATGTAAAGGCATACAAGTAGTGACAGACTCAAAGGATTAATCACAGCACTTCTCATTTTTGCAAACAGAGTACAGCTATAGACAGAATGTGTCAGTTCTACCACTTATAATAAACCTGGTTTAAAAATTTTGACAAACCTGGTGTGATTATTATTTATTAATAGTATTGGGTGTTTCCTTCTTTTGATCTCGCTGAATATATGTGTGAAAATGATACTGTCACGCCCCCGTCAAGCGCCGCTCCCGACACACGCAATCTGCCACGCTCATCCTCACCAGTCTACTGATCACCTGCACCTGATCCCACTTCCTACCACCTTCCGCTACCATACATATACCACCACTCAGTCACATTCACGCCGCTACACAAAAAGGTACCTACCTGCTCTAGTAGCTCCTGCATCCCCCATTGCAGTTCCATTATTATTAAAATAAAAAAAGCTTTCTCCTTCTGTTTGTACTCCACTGCCTGCATCTGTCTCCTACCTTCCATCGGCGTTACAGTTTGGTGTAGCCGAGAACTATGGAAGACAGCGGCTAGTGGTCCCGACCTACATCGCCTCAACACACCAGCGGAGCAACTCGCCCGAGGCTCCGCTCCCAGATTTCAGGAAGTAGCCTCAAGCGGGGTTTCCCTGGATGCTGGCGGATAATTATAATAACCACGCTCCCTCAACGCGCTAGTCCCCTCTGTCAGTGGATCTCTCTCAGCGCGTGTTTTACAGCTAACGCCGCCCGCCGCCGCTCCCGCGGTGGTGCCTCCGGCCTCAGGTTCCGCTTTCTCTCCCAGCCCACCGAGGTTCCCACAGTCCGCTTACAGAATCGCCCTGCCTGGTCAATACGACGGCGATCCGGAGCTCTGTGAAGTGTGTTTCCTCCTTCAGTGTGAGCTCTTACTTCACTCACTCTCCTCACCACGGAATCCGACGCGGCCCGCATCGCCCTGGTGGTTTCCCTCCTCTCCGGTCGAGCCTTGGATTGGGCCACCGCCATCCATCTGGAACCCAACAAGGTTGAGGAGGCCAGCACTTACGGTCGCTTTCTGACCGCTTTTCCGCGCGGTCTTCCAGCATCCTCGCGAGGGACGCACCACCGGTGAAGTCCTGCTCACTCTACGCCAGGGCCGTCGCCCTGCCGCCGACTATGCCCTTCACTTCCGCACCCTGGCGGCACAAAGTGGATGGAACACTCCTGCTCTTCTCTCTGCCTTCCACCAAGGTCTGCGTCCCGATCTCAGGAGAGAACTGGCCGGGCGTGACCTCAACCTATCCCTGGAGGAGCTTATCACTCTCACCATCCGTCTCGACCAACTTCTCGCTCCCCGGACGACCTCCGCACCTCGTCCCGCTCCACGGGCCTCTCCTTCTGCCTCTCGTGATCCCTCGCCTCCGGCTGAGCCCATGGAGATCACCCGCACACATCTGTCCTCCGAGGAACACCGCCGCCGCTTCGAGCAGGGTCTCTGCTGTTATTGCGGTTCTGATCGCCATCTCCGTCCTGCCTGTGACCTCACTCCACTCACTGGGTCAGACCACACACGTGCCAGGGACCAGGCACGTTCACCTCGGGTGAGTCGATTCTGTCTTGACTCCTCGTTTACGCTACCTGTGCTCCTGCGACTCGCTCACACTGACGTTTCTCTCACAGCGTTGATCGACTCCGGCGCTCAGGGGAACTTCATCGCCGCCCGTCTTGTCACCGAATGGAAGATCCCCTGTGTTACTCTCACAGCCGGACGTCGGATCACGGTGGCCGATGGCCGTCCGCTCGGACCAGGACTGCTCACCCGCACCACCGCTCCTCTCTGCCTGCTCACCGGCGCCACCCACCAGGAGTCCATCTCTCTGCTTCCCGTGGACTCCCTCACCTATCCAGTCATCCTAGGGCTTCCCTGGCTTCGCCGCCACGATCCACTCATCTCGTGGTCTGCCCGTGAACTCACCCGCTGGTCCCCGTGGTGCCAGGACCATTGTCTGCTCCGTCCCGCTCTGCAGGTCAATGCACTTCCTCTCTCGGATTCCGTACCCCTACCGGACAACGTGCCCGACCAATACAGAGACCTGGCCTCCATCTTCGCATCCAGCTCGCCTCCTCCTCTTCCTCCGCATCGCTCGTACGACTGTGCCATCGACCTCGTCCCGGGCGCACCGCTACCCAAGTCCCGTCTATACCCTCTCTCGCCAGCCGAAAAGCAAGCCATGTCGGATTACATCACGGAATACCTCGACCTCGGCTTCATCTGCCCGTCCACCTCGCCCGTTTCAGCGGGGTTCTTCTTTGTGCCCAAGTGGGACGGTGGCCTGAGACCCTGCATAGACTATCGGGAACTCAACCGCATCTCCCGCAGGTACGCCTATCCGCTCCCGCTGGTGCCCTCCGCCCTCGAACAGCTCCGCACAGCCCGCTGGTACACCAAGCTGGACCTCAGAAATGCGTACAACCTGGTCCATGTCAGGGAGGGCGACGAGTGGAAGACCGCATTCAGCACCAGCAGCGGCCACTACGAATACCTGGTAATGCCCTTCGGCCTGGTGAACGCCCCTTCCTTCCTCCAGGAATTCGTGAACGACGTGCTCCGGGATATGCTGGGCCGTTTCGTCATAGTCTACCTCGACGACATCCTGGTGTATTCATCGGATTTCGCCGCTCACGTCTCCCACGTCCGCCAAGTGCTCGAGAGGCTGCGTCTTCACCATCTCCGTGTAAAGGCAGAGAAATGTGAGTTTCACTCCCAATCCGTGCGGTACCTGGGCTATGTGATCACCCCCTCCGCCGTCCTCGCCTGGCCCACGCCGACCTCCATCAAACAACTGCAACGCTTCCTGGGTTTCGCAAACTTTTACCGCCGCTTCATCAGGGATTTCAGTCGCATGGTGGCACCCCTCACAGCGCTTTTGCAAGGTAAGCCTCGCTCTCTCCGCTGGTCCCAGGAATCAGAGCAGGCCTTCAGCGCGCTCAAGGCCGCCTTTACTCGTGCTCCCGTCCTGGGACATCCCGACCCGGAACGCCCCTTCGTCTTGGAGGTCAACGCTTCATCCGTGGGGGTAGGAGCCGTACTCTCCCAGCACCTCGGAGATCCACCCAAACTACACCCAGTCGCCTTCTTTTCGCACAAGCTCACTCCAGTCGAGCGCAACTACGACATGGGGGACCGCGAACTGCTGGCCATCAAGCTGGCCCTGGAAGAGAGGAGGCACTGGCTCGAGGGTTCCAAACACTCCATCACAATCCTCACCGATCACAAGAACCTGGAATACCTTCGTTTAGCCAGGCGTCTCAACGCGTGTCCGGCCTGATGGGCTCTCTTCTTTTCCCGGTTCATATTCTCCATCACCTACCGCCCAGGGACAAAGAACGCCAAGGCAGACGCTCTATCCCGCAGCCTTGACCCAACCACTCCGGAAGAACCCACACCCATCCTCCCAGCCTCCTGCACTATCGGCGCTATCACCTGGGACTTCGAGCGTGAGCTGGACGACAGGCTCTCTCAAACGCGCGTTCCGCCCAGATGCCCGCCAGACAAGAGGTTCGTGCCCATCGATCTCCGCGACCGCCTCTTCGCCTGGGCTCATCTCTTGTTGTGTTCTGGTCATCCTGGAGAGACCCGCACCTATCAGCTCCTAACGGCGAGCTACTGGTGGGAGAACATGCGCAAGGACGTGCACCGCTTTGTGTCGTCCTGTAACGTGTGCGCCCAGGCCAAGACTCCTCGCACTCTCCCCTCTGGCCTGCTCCACCCTCTGCCCGTACCACAACGGCCATGGTCACACATAGCGCTCGATTTTGTCACGGATCTCCCTCCTTCCCACGGATCGACAGCCGTTCTCTCCGTGATCGACCGCTTTTCCTGTGCCGTGCGCTTCATCCCTCTGCCGAAGATCCCCTCCGCACTTCAGACAGCGGAACTGCTCTTTGAACACGTCTTCCGCGTCTTTGGCATCCCGGAGGACATCCTTTCGGACCAAGGACCACAGTTCTCCTCAGCGGTGTGGCGCGCATTCGTGGCCAAACTGGGAGCCTCCATCAGCCTTTCCTCGGGATACCATCCCCAAACTAACAGACAATGTGAGCGAATCAACCAAGAACTCAAAAAGTACCTCCGTTGCTACTGTCTCCATAACCCGCACGACTGGTCCCAGTTCCTCCCTTGGCCCAAATAGCTCAGAACTCCCTCCGGCACTCCTCCACTGGTCTCACGCCGTTCCAATGCGTCCTGGGCTTCCAGCCACCATTTGTACCCTGGGATTCCTCGCCTTCTGATTCCCCAGCCGTCGACGAGTGGTTTCGCCGCAGCGAGGACATCTGGTGCCAGGTCCACCACAAGATCTCCAAGGCCATCCGCCGCTACCAGAGGCACGCTGACTGGCACCGCTGCGCCGCTCCAGTCTACCAACCAGGAGACCGCGTCTGGCTGTCAACCCGAGGACTGCGCCATACACAGGGAAGTACCCCTTTTTCTCTTTGCTTTTTGGGTCCTTACAAAATAACACATCGCATCAACGAGGTTACCTACCGTCTCCAAATGCCTGCTCACTTACGCATCTCTCGTGCCTTCCATGTCTCACACCTGAGGCCCTGGGTCCCTGGTCCCCTGGCGGAGTCCTCACCATCCGACCAGCCTCCGCCCTCCGACTCGCTGGAGTCTCCCGCCTACGCGGTCTGTCGCCTCCTGGACTCCTGCCGGCGCGGGTCGCATCTCCAGTACCTGGTTGAATGGGAGGGCTACGGCCCCGAGGAGAACTGCTGGGTGGACGCATCGGACATCCTGGACCCCCTCCTCATCCGTGAGTTCCATGCCGCCCGGCCGGACCGGCCAGCGCCCAGACCGCGCGGCCGCCCACGCCGGTCCTCCTCGCTCCTCCGGCCTGTCGGACCACGCCGAGCCCCTGCCGGCACGAGTCCTTCGAGGTGGGGTACTGTCACACCCCTGTCAAGCGCCGCTCCCGACACACGCAATCTGCCACGCTCATCCTCACCAGTCTACTGATCACCTGCACCTGATCCCACTTCCTACCACCTTCCGCTACCATACATATACCACCACTCAGTCACATTCACGCCGCTACACAAAAAGGTACCTACCTGCTCTAGTAGCTCCTGCATCCCCATTGCAGTTCCATTATTAAATAAAAAGCCTTCTGTTTGTACTCCACTGCCTGCATCTGTCTCCTACCTTCCATCGGTGTTACAGATACCATATATGGTAAGACAGTAATTTTGTATGCAGAATGTACTGTATATACACAGTGGTACCTGAAAATGTCTTAACCTTTTAGAATGTTCTGCAGAAATAGGATCTGAAACACAGATATTAATACAAGTGCAGGAACTGGAGCTGTATACCTGACTAAAGACCAAAAGTTCCAGGGTTCAAATCCCACCTCTGCCAAGCTGTCACTGTTGGGTCCTTAACCCATAATTCCTTGGATTGTAAGGTTCCAACCCCAAATTAGAAAAATCTGGGCTAGCACTGAAAATGCAAATGAAACAATTACTCAGTGTTTCTTACATTTACTTCCACTTTTTATTTCATTGCAGACAGTGTGCACCCAAGAAATATAATGTTTTGTCTAGTCAATGTCCTTCCAATTTCCTTCATTTCAGGCCTGCATCACATTCCAAAAAATACGGACGTACATTCTAAGTATTCATACATATATACATGCGTACACTCACTGTCCATTTCATTAGGTACACCTTGCTAGTACTGGGTTGGACCACCTTTTAATAATATTAATACATTGTATTTATATAGTGCCTTTCACAACACCCAAGGTCGCTTACACCCAAGGTCGCTTTTGCTTTCAGAGCTTCCTTAATTGTTTGTGGCATAGATTTAATACGGTGCTGGAAACATCCTTCAAATATTTTGGTCCTTACTGACATGCTAGCATCATGCAATTTCTGCAGATTTGTTAGCTGTACATCCATGATGTGAATCCCACATTTCCCCACATCCCAAATGTGCTCTGTATACACACAGACACTTCGGAGGAAAAAACTGACCTAATGCATATCTTTTGGAACATGGGATTAAATTGCAGGGAACTACACAGACACTGGGAGAACAGGCAAAATCCTAAGACAGAGTCAGAGAATTGCATTGGGCTCCCCTGTAGCTGTGGGGTGATAGTGCTAACCACTATGCAACTGTGCCATCCTACAAAGTAATGTTATTAAGGAGAAAAGTCTTTGCAGCCTCGGAGAGTCAGAGCTCCAAGGTACAATCCTGGGTGGGGCTTGCCATGTGAAGGTCAAGTGGTTAATTTATGGAAAAACCACAGCTACTGGACATGTACTCCTACTCTGTCCCATCTGTTGCAGCAATCATTCTTTTACTTGTTTGCTGATGTGTGCTTAGAGTTATCTCGTTAGAAAAGTTATTATGGTCCAAGAATAAGAGCCAGTTTCATTTGAGTATTTGGTGGTTCTGGCCACTGCACTTTTTGAAACTTTAAGAACTTTTGCTCTTATCCTAAATTATTGGCCGTCATGCCTTAAAGCAATTATAAACTGAAATTTATATTTCCTAAGTCAAGATTTTTGTGATAATATTGATTATTAAACACACCGAACATTCTACCATTTCAGATGTACCCAGGATTATCAGTAACACTGATGTTGATCGAGAATTGGAAAGCTAGTGAGTACTATAAAAATGATTCCGCTTAACTGTAAAAATCCGAATTTGACACGTCATATCCTTCAGAAAACAGGTCATAATGCTTCTAAATGAACCAAGTCTAGACATCTCATTCAAAGTGTGGCATGAAGGTAGACCCTATATTATATTTGCAATTATTGGGCCTATGAGGTGCTTTGAATGTGGTGATGGGCATAAAAGGTGGGGATGTCCACATAGAACCCAGCCTGAAAGTGGCTCTGGTTCAGGTGGAGTTGTGGAACAGGTCTAATCCATGGGTAAAACCCCAAACAACCAACTCTTCAGTTCTGGGGGATGTTATAGAAGTAACTGATGTTGGAAGGAAGGACAAATGAGGTACAGGCTGGAGATAATGGTGAAATAGAGAAGTCAATAGATGAAAGGTTAAGTGTACAGGAAGACAAGCAGGTATGCACAGAAAGTGTGGAAAAGGGTGCAGTGGTTCTTTTAAGGCCTGATTAATTGGTATGGCTGGTGATAATGGAATAATGGATGATGATGCATTCTCTGATATCTCTGAAAAAGCATCCCAGGTTGGGGAAGAGACATACTCCCTTGAGGAGATAAATACATTTTTAGATGAAACTTTTGGAAAAACTGTAGAGGAATCTACTTTCCAGATGTAGAACAATACATATAATCAGTCGTGAAATTTCATTAAAAAGTATGTTTTTATGATTTAAGTAAGCAGAAATGGTTTAGACAAAGTTACGGAGGGGTAAAACCCCAATCTTGAAGAAACATAAACGAAACAAGCACTTTGGGCTTTTCTTTTGTGGTTTCTGTACCTGTCTTTCTCTTCTCTCTCTTCATTATGGAGAGGCTTTGGATAGCTTCCCTAAACATTAATGGATGAAGGAGCAGGGATAAGAGAGCTTTGTTCAGCAGAAGAAGGTTGATGTTCTCTTTTTACAAGAGAACATCCTAGCGATAAAAATAATGAGCCAGAATGTGGCATATGGTGGAAAGGCAGCTGTTCTGCAGCACAAACAATAGTGCAGGAGTAGCTATACTCACAACTGATCAAGCAGCACTTACTAAACTAGTTGTGGTGGAACAGGGAAGGATTCTGCTAGTGCATGGAGAGGTCAGGGGTTTTAACCTTGCATTTGTGAATGTTTATGCAGGAGATATGGAAGAGATAGAATAGATCTTTTCACAAAAAATAAAACAAATTTTGGGTCAGTGTGATAATAACTGGTTGGCGATAATGGGAGGGGATTTTAACTGTACATTGGATTTTACATTTGACAGAAAGGAAGGACTTCTCCATCAATCAGCTGCAACACTAGAGAAAATAACAAAAAGTTTGCCCTCACAGATGAATGGAGGGAAAAAAATCCGGAGATAAAACAGTACACATGAGTTAAAGTATCTGGAGCACAAATAAATGCTGCCAGACTGGACCGTCTTTATGTTCCAAAATGGGTCAACATATAGAATAGTGGCAATAAACATATTCTCATAGAAAGAACATGCATGTTCCCATGTGGTTTTTCAGATCATCATATGGTATCAGTAGACTTCATGCTTTCACAAGGGTCCTGGTCAAGTTTCTACTGGCATTTCTATCACAAACATATTCAGCGTGCATGTTTTTGCCCAAATTGTAAGGTTTTCTGGGAAAAATGGAGACTATAAAGATATTACTTTGAAAACTTGAGTTCATGGGATGTGGGGAAAGTATATATAAAGATTTTCTGTCAACAATACACAGCACATACATCTGCTTTTGCCAAAACTGTGAAGCGGAGAGTGTTAAGTTCAAGATCTAAGCTCTACAAGAGCGGACCTTACAAGAGCTTGTTTTAACACCATAAGAGACATGGACACTTCAAGCGCCACCTTCTTCAACCTAGAGC
Organism: Ancistrus triradiatus; assembly: GCA_025084515.1. Lineage (NCBI taxonomy): Eukaryota > Metazoa > Chordata > Actinopteri > Siluriformes > Loricariidae > Ancistrus > Ancistrus triradiatus. Next base: position 15,157 of record JAJAGP010002264.1, on the reverse strand, counting down.
GGAATTTCAAAAACCAGATGCTGAATTTGTGTTGGCCCATTGGATTAATAACTACAGAGCCTGCAGAAATGAGGGGACATACTGTTCTGGGCAGCTATATAGTTTAGCTATTGAGCCACTTTGTGCAGGTTAAGATCAGGGTTAAGATAAAAGAGTTACCAAAGGGGGACTAGAAGGCAGAGGAATGCAGTACTGTCTGGAAATGCAGGTGATATACTGGTGTTCATTAGTGGGGAAGAGAATATACTGTACATGCACTTACTAGTGCCTTTTGCTGTATGAGAGGGCATCCTCAGCACGAGTCAGCTGGGCAAAGTTCGACACATATTACAGGACAGTGGGTAAGGAGAAGCATTTCTCCTTTACCTGGAGGTCTACAGTTGGGAAGGATGGGAATTAAGTATTTAGGAGTCTTTTTGTTAGGGATCACTTTGTTGCCCCAGTTTGACGGCGTGAGCTGCAGCAGCGCAATCGCGCCTGCGTCAGCCTTTTTGGGCCATTTATGGGTAAGTGGCGCCACCTTGAGTCCTGCCTATATAAACACACCGTATGGACTCCACTGTGGTGCCACTGCCTACGCTCTCGGTCACGTGACACAATTCTCACGTGACTTTTCTATTCATCCGGCATTTTTGAAGGCACAGACGCGTTCGCTGCTGCACTCCGGCTTTCTGACGGCGCGTTTCCATTTCTTTTGTTTATCATTCGTTTTTTTTGTTAGGGATAAAGGTAGTCTGGGGGAAATCAAGTCCCTCAGACGGGAGGCTGCTAGGAGGCAGTCCGGTAAGTTAGGGCCCCTAGGTAGGGTAGGGTCAGTTCTTTGGTTCATTTATATTTTGGTTATTTGCCGAGTTGCTACGGCAGCTTTTAAGCCTTTATTCCAGCCGTTTCTCTCACGCACCTTCACCCCTCCTCGCCACGATCGGGAACTTTTATTCCCCGATCGCGTTTGAAGAGGACGCAGTGTTAATTAACCACGTCCTCTTCGTTCCCTGCGACCGTGCCACGCCCCCGCGGCCGCGTTTAAACCGCGGTGGAGCTGCACGTGTTCGCGGAAGCTCCGTTGGGGTTGCTGCGTGCTGCGCATGCGCAGACCCGGCGCTTTTATTGCGCAACGGAGGCACGTCGTAGGCGTTCTGTGAATTGAAGTACCTCACGCTTACGGCGTGCAGTTTCGTTTATTTAGTTTTATTTACATATCGTATCTTTTATTCAGTCTCTTTGGTTATTCATTCATTTGTATTCTTTTATTTCAGTTTATTTATTTAACATTATTTCAGTTCATTAATACCATCTGGAGCTAACTGCTATTGGGTCCCAAACCCTTCTTATTTAGTTTTGACGGTTCGCCAGTGTTTTAATATGGCGAACCGTAACAGTTTTAGGTACTGAAAGTCATCAGAGCAAGAACTGGCATTGAGTGGTGGTGATGGGTCCTGCCCCAGTTGTCCTGCAGTGGGAGTTTCCTTGTCCCCAACAACCTGATCACATTCATGCTGTGACACAGAGTCACTGTGCTGGATCCCCCAGAGTCATTTATGGCAGACATCCAGAGAAAGCTGGTGGAGTTTTTTGGACAGGGCAACATTGGACACGTGCTGCTGTCTTGTATCTGCCAGTACAGGAAGGAGGCCAGGGACTCCTAATATAAGCAAAGAGACTGGAATACAGTCATGCTGTCTGGTACAGAAGATTATGGGAGAGGTTGTTTCCTTTCTACCTGCTTGCTTCAGGGCAGACTTGGAGCAGGCTTCTGGAGGTGAGTGGCAGACCTTTCCCTCTCTAACCATCTCTGCAGTGATGGGAGATTACCAGGACAAGGATGGAGTGCTTCACTCCTATGAAACACCTCAGCTGAAGAGCTCTGCTGACGTGTCCATGAAAGCTGTGTATACAGTATGTGTATAGTGACTTATAAAGAGCATCTGTCCGGACTGAAGGAATCAGGTTTGTTGGTGGCAGCTGGAGATCCCTATACAAGACTCCAGTAGAGAAATGAACAGTTGATCTGCAATGGAGGATTGTGCATGGGGAGCTGGCTACAAACAGACACGTGGCATACATCAACCCCACCACAGGGATAGACTTTCTGTTCTGTGTCTTTCTAGAAAGCATAGATCATCTTGTTTTACATTGCACACGTTTACATCAGCTCTTTAGATTTTGGATGGGTGGACTGCAAAGCTTGGGGAGGTCTTGACAGATAGCCTTTTTGTTTTTGGACTACAATACAGAGCCAGTCAGAGGCTGAGACTTCCGTTGATTAACTACTTAATTGGTCAGGCTAAGCTAGCCATCCGGTCAACGAGTAGGAACAAGATGCAGGGGAGGGGGGCTTTGGAACCAGGACATATGCTGAAAGTCACCGGGTATTCCAGGTAAGGAATTGAGTACACCTACTATAAAGTGAATCATAGGTTACGGGAGTTTCATCAGTTTCAGGGTCAGGGGGAAGTTTTGTGTGCACAGATTGAGGAGGACAAATTTTCATTCTAAGGGCTTTTGGGATGTGATGGTTTGATGTGCTTTTCTGTAAATTTTGAAAAATTTGAAGTAGTTTGTGTAGAAGAGTGCAATTGTGGGTTTTTTGTACAACTGTATATATTTGGGTAATGTTATATCTACAGTCATCTCCTTTTTTCTTATTTTGGCTCAAAAATAGCTAATGTGTATTTAAAATCAAAGTCTCTCTCTCTCTCTCTCTCTCTCTCTCTCTCTCTCTCTCTCAAAAATTATGGTATGTCCAAAAAACTTGTATTTGAGTAGTATTATGGGTCACGCTTTTGGCCGCTAGTGGCCAGTATTGACCCTACATGGCAGCATGAGTGTCGTCCTCTTCACTCCTCGTGTTCATGCTGCACTCCAGTGGGTGTTTATTTTGATTATTTGTGTGGCACTGCAGTCATGCTAATCACCCTCGTCCTAATGGTCAGGGGCGAGGCATAGCCACAGTTTTTGACAAAGAGCTAAATGTTACAACTAAATCCCATTACAACGCTAATTCTTTTGAAATACTGATTCTTAATGTGACTGATCCATTGTTATGGAAGTCAAAACCACACTCTTTTCAGCTTATCACTATTTACCGCCCTCCTGGTCCCTATTCAGAATTTCTTCAGGAATTTGCTAACTGTCTTTTCCTGCTTACTACTGTCAACAGATAAAGCTTTAATTGTAGGTGATTTCAATATTCACTTTGACAATGAGCAGGATCCACTTAGAATTGGTTTTCGGAGTCCATCTTAGAATTCATGGGTATCACTCAGAATGTGATGGGACCACCCACTGCTGTAATCATACTTTAGATCTAATATTAACATTTGGTATCAATATAGACAACATTGATGTTTTCCCGCGCAAGTGATTCGATTTCAAATCGCTACCTTTTAGTATTTGAGCTATCTCTAATAAATAAAATCCTTCTGCCTCGTTATTATCACACCAAGCGCACTATCACGGTCTTGCATCTGCTACCTCCAGCTGCGTTTATTAAAAACCTACCAGACTTTAAATTTAATAATACACCTACGGAGATCAATCATCTTGAGTGTGTAATGACCAATTAGAATATGTGCTTCGGTCAACCCTGGACATGACTGCTCCTGCTAGGGTCAAACGCATTAGGATTAGGGGAAAAAAGGCTAGCACCATGGTATATAATGACCACGGGGACCCCTGTACCTTTAAAGCAAAGAACACGGCATGCTCTAGAGTGCAAGTGGAGACATAGTAAATTGGAGGTGTTCAAGATTGTTGGAGGGACAGCATGGCAGAGATTATAAAGCATGCTGGCCTCACTAAAGCTAAGGCTGCATACTTCTCTTAAATCATAGAGAAAAATAAGAATAATCCAAGAATTCTCTTTAATACAGTCTCCAAATTAACAAAAAACCTACAGAAAGTGACTCTCCCGTTCTGTGTAATTTTAACAGTGATGATTTCATGACTTTCTTTTAATGATAAGATAGAAAACATTAGGCATAAAACTCAATGCTCATCACATCACCAAACTATTCAGCCACCTTCCAGATGCAGCACTAGTGAAGACATCTGTTTTATTGAGCTGTAAATGAAGATTAGAATCTTTTACCCCAATTACTAATACTGAACTATCCAGCACTGATCAGCTCGTCTAAGTCATCAACATGTTTATTAGATCCAATTCCCTCAGGTTTACTCAAACAAGTAATACCTAGTATTATAGAGCCAGTGTTAGTAATTTTAAATTCCCATCCCTTACCTTTGGTTATGTGCCCAAATCCTTTAAGTCTGCCGCGTTATCAAACCACTGATTAAAAAAAAGCCATCTTGACCCTTGTGTGATATCTAATTGTAGACCAATTTCAAATCTACCGTTTTCTGTCCAAAATCTTAGAAAAAGTCGTCTATCAGCAGCTCTGCAGTTTACCTCCAAAGGAATTAAATTTATGAAACATTTCAGTCTGGCTTCAGGCCCCATCATAGTACTGAAACAGCATTAATTAGGGTACTAAATGTACTAGCGTACTTGTAAATGTCCTGAGATAAGGGATGTGTTTCTTTTCTTGTTCTGTTAGATTTAAGTGCAGCATTTTGACACTATAGATCATGATGTTTTACTAAACAGACTAGAAAATACTGTAGGTATTAAGGTATCAGGCACTTTCTTGGGTTTAAATCCTACTTAACTGACCACGGATACGACCAGTTTGTTCATATATAATAGTCTAAGGTCTAAGCTCTCAAAAGTGAAGTATGACATGCCTCAGGGGGTCAGTGCTTGGCTCGCTTTTATTCTCTCTGTACATGCTGCCCACTAGGACTCAGTTATTCGTAAAAACATGGCATTAGTTTCCACTGCTATGCAGATGATACCACAGCTGTACATATCAGCCAAACCTAATGACAGCCTTACAATCAACAAATTGAGGACCTGTGTAAAGGAAATAAAAGATTGGATGTTATTTAGTTTTCTCTTACTTAACTCAGATAAAACTGAGGTTTTCTATTAGTGGGACCCAAGTCTGTGAGAGACAGGTTGGCTACATCTATCATAAATCTAGATGGCTGTCCAGTATTGCCCAGTCCGTCTGTAAAAAACTTAGGGGTCACATTTGATTCAGATCTCTCCTTGGATGCGCACATTAGCAACATCACTCGAATTGCTTTCTTTCATTTACGTAATATCGCTAAAATTTAGAAATATCCTCTCTTTTAATGATGCAGAAAAACTTATTCATGCGTTTATAACCTCAAGGTTGGATTACTGTAAACGCCTTACTTACTGGATGCTCTAGTAAATCTATAAATAAACTTCAGTTAGTTCAGAACGCAGCTTCCCCGAGTGCTAACTCGAACTAGAAAATTTGATCATATCACTCCTGTTCTATCATCACTGCACTGGTTACCCAGTTAAATTCCGCATTGATTACAAAATACTTCTTATAACTTATAAAGCTCTACATGGCCTGGCCCCATATTATCTGAGTGAACTCTTAGAGATTTACAATCCAATTCGTCTACTTCGTTCGCAGGGTGGCAGGACTTCTTTTAGTTCCTAGAATTAAAAAAGTCACAGCTGGGGGAACCCCAACTATGGAATAAACTTCCCTCTTCATTCGAGATTCAGACACTCTCCAAAGTTTTTTAAGTCTAAGGCTAAAGACATACCTATTTTACACAGCTTTTGACTAGATTTAGAGCAGGATGCATGGCTTGGGTCACTGGGGCCGGAGTCTGGAGTCATGTCTGGGCCTGCCTGCCTTGTTCGTTAGCCGGGAGTGTTGAGTGGTGGGCGGTCTGGCTGAACTGGGTTTTCAGTCCTCGTGATCTTGACTCATGCATCCTTGCCTTAGAATAATGGCAGTGCTGGGGGTTCATAGTCAAAAGAGTCTTATGGTGATCAGAGGTGTTGGGATGCTGTCTTCTGCCTCCCGTGGGGTTGCCAATGTCTCATGTGATCCCTCTTGGCTGTGTTACTTACCAGTTCTTCTTCTCTTTCTAGCCTGCCCAGGTCGTGTATGCTGCTATAGCTAATGCTGCCGGGGTCTCATGCTACACTTGGCATCGGTGATTGACATGGCATCAGTGATTGTTAATAGACACTGTGCTCTAAATCAATAACTAATTACATTTTCTGTTTTCTCTCCGAGCTGTGAGCAGTTCCAGCCCCACACATGATGTTCATCTGCTGTAGCTCCAGTCAAGCTGCTTCCGTCATCAGCTCCAGCCCCATCATACCCGGGCCACTTAATGTCGATGTGCATACTTCACATTTTATTCGAATTTTGACTCCATGACTTTAGTTTCGCTCTTAGATTTATCATCTACGCCGCCCAAAGGAGGTTGGGTCCCTTTTTGAGTCTTGGTCCTCCTAAGGTTTCTTCCTATAACTCAAGGAGTTTTTCCTTGCCACTGTCACCCTAGGCTTGCTCAATTTGGGATTGGACGTAGTTATTAGGAGATAATCTAAACTTGTAAAGTTGCTTTGAGACAATGCTCCATTGTAAAAAGCGCTATATAAATAGATCTGACTTGACTTGACTTGACTTGACTTAAAATACTATAGTACTGACCTACTGCACAACCTTGCCATAGAACACAGCATCCCAGATCCACAGGACTCATTTCCTTCTGAGCATAGCAAATTTGCCAAACCCTAATGTGAGCAGTCCGACTGCAGCAGTTGCATGTCGACAGGAGTTAACGGGACGTTTATTAAATGATGCGTCCTCTAATCAAGTGAAACCCAAACACACCAGACAACTTGATCCAGTGCATTACACATGTTTATTTGACTGGGTTGGACATTTGAATGCATTGCATATTTCTCTGATGGTCAGTTTCTCTTCATGGTGTTTATTTATTTCCAAGAATCATCATCACAATCATACACAACACTACTTCATAAATCTTCTCTCCGTCATTCCTTTATTGTAAGCAACCATGGGTATTAGAAAAGCGCTACATCAATGCAACTTATTATTACTGATGTCATAAGACAAATGGGAGGTCTGAGTGACCTGATGAGTTTTTAGGCATGGTTAACCAGCTGGGAAAATTAATTCCTCAGTTGGCTGAAAGAGACAAACCACTGTTTGTCAAACCATTTACTCTCCAAAAAGAACCACTGGACATTGAGCAACCTTATGCGTTCCAAGCTCTAAAGGATGTGGTTGCATCTCCACCCTTGTAGGAACAAAGAATGCAAACTCTCAGCAGGCATGTCTTCATATGCTTTAGGAGCTGTTCCTATTCCAGTGTTCTGAGGAAGGCTCGATGTGTCACATTCTCTTACACACAAAGCATATGCTTTGCTCTGTGTGTAAAAGGAAAAGAATCTTTAAGCCTGACATGGGCATGCAAGAGATTCATCCATTTTCTTAATGGCAGAAGGTTTCATTTGGAAACAGACCATAAACCTCTACTTAGTATCTTGAAATCTGAAGCTTGCTATGCTATAAACCTACGTATTCAGCGTTCCAGGATGCGTTTGATGAGGTATTCATATTCTATCACCTATGTGTCAGGAAAGTACCTGTGGACAGTGGACACCCTCAGTCAAAGAAAAGCTGTGCCACTTAACAAGAGAAAAGATTTCCTCAAAGACAAAAACATTTATTTTTGACCCAGTTGGTGAGAACTTGTCACTGAGTTCCTCATACATGTTCTATCTAAAGAAGGAGCTGCAAAATGACAGTCTTTGATCACGTGTTGTGAAAATGTGCAATGGGGGTTGTTATTATGAAACTGTGTAGTAACAGGTGACTGTCTTACAACCCAGCACTAAAGATATACTGGGCAGAACGGGTATTCAGTTACTGTGTTAGGTGGACTCTTGCTGAAGGGAACAAGGCTTGTCATTCCATCAACATTAAGAAATGACGTTTTGACCAAACATCTTGAAGGACACCAATGTGTGGTGAAATGTAGAGAATGGGTGCATCAATCACTATGGTGGCCTGGTCTAATAAGTTAGATGAACAAAATGGTTCTGTACTGAACTTGCGTTAAAGAGAAACAGAATCAGAAAGAGCTGCGCATCTACACTTCCAGAGAGACCATAGCAAAAGCTATGAGCATGGCAAAAGCTATGGCAAAATGTTAGAGGTCCTACCTTCTGATTGATGCTAGAGGGCAGCGTTGGTCTGCTTTTCGTGGTAGAATCTCTGGCCACCGCCGCAATCACGTATGCACGTCGGTAAGCTATACGATTGCGTTAATTAATTCGCAACACCTGTTACTTCTGGCTATTTAAGAGACTCGCCAGTCGTAGTAGGTGTTGCGCCATTCCATCCGCACACGATTCATGCCCTCACGATCGCCTCTTCGGCTTCTTACTTCGACGGCTTATCGGCAGCGTGTTTGGAGACCTCACCCGTCTTCCTGCTCTTATACAGAGCACTCGCGCTTCGTTAGTTTGTTTTATTTTTCTTTGTTGGGAAGAGAGGACGGACTGGGCCTGCCAGGAAAGTATTTTATTTCTTTTGTGAATTTCAGTTCATTAATACCATCTGGAGCTAACTGCATTTGGGTCCCAACCCTTATTTTTCATTTCTGACAGTTCGTCATCATTTTTATATAGCAAACCGTAACAGAATGGCGCAACCAACTAAGGGACCCAGCATTGTGTCCACTATGGAGGTCCCCAGTCGCCTCATCTCATTACCGGGCTCCCAGTTAGCCTTTGGGGGGCCAGCTAGCTACCTTAGTTCGGGGGTGGCCCACTTTTGGCTACCCGAACCAATAGACACGCCCAGTCCCCGACGCAGATGGCGTCGATGCCCCGCCCGGTCCAACCCACTACCACCTGCTGCAGCGCGGGATCGGGAACTTGGGTTTGACCTCGCTTATGCTCCCATCCCTACCAGTGAGACGGTCCCTTGGCCACAGACCAACTCTCCTAAACCCCTGGGATCTTTGAACTCATACAAGGTCCCAGGATGGTGTTAGAGTTCGTGGGAGAATTTAATGCCATAGCCATCACTTCCGGGTTCAGTGACCGGGCCCTGATGGACCTCTTTTCACTTGTGCTCAATGAAGAAGTGCAGGATGAGCTAGCTCGGCTCGATCCCCCTTTCTCAATAACTGAGCTGTATGACCTGGCCATTGATGTCCAATTTTGACTTCATAGGCCCAGGATTTGCCCCGTGATGTGTCCGAATTTGCCCCGTCCATTAGTGCTGCATCTGATCTCGTAAGCTCGATGCTTGAGAGCTTCAAGAGCACGCGGCGCCCATAAGCTCTGAAATTGAACGTCTAGTGCCCCCAGCTCTGAACATGGGCTCATCGCACTCGCAAGCTCCGCACCTGGGCAGTTTGGCCCCGTGCCTGAGCGTTTAGCACCAGCTAGCTCTGTACCTGGGCAGTTTGACCCATGCCTGAGCGTTTAGCGCTCTCTAGGCCTGTCCCTGGCTGGCCGCGCCCCTTGGCCCCACATCTGAGCAAGTAAGCTCCATGCCTGGGCATTTAGCGCCACCTATCCCCGTTGAAGAGCACGCCGCGCCTGTAAGCTCTGAAGTTGAGTGTTTAATGCCCCCTAGCTCTGAACCTGGGCTTGCCGCGCTCATAAGCTCTGCACCTGGGCGGTTTGGCCTTGTACCTGAGCGTTTAGCGCCCCCTGGCTCTGTACTTGGGCTCACCGCGCCCTTTGGCCCCACATCTGAGCTAGTAAGCTCCATGCCTGGGCATGTATTGCCACCTAGCCCCATACAAGAGCTCGCCACGCCCGTAAGCCCCGCATCTGAGCACTTAAGCTCCATGCCTGGGCATTTAGCGCCGCCTAGCTTGGAACCAGACCAACTTGGCTCTGTACGTAAGCAAGTTGGGTCGGTCCCGAATCTCGTGCACCGGTCGTTAATGTCGACCCCGGCGTCCAGACCCATTCCGGTGTCGCGATCGTTGGCCCCGATCCCCACGCCATGGTCACCAAGACCGATTCCTCAACTGCCAGCGCTGAGCCCCACCCTTGAGCTTTTTGCGCCGGGCTCCGCCCTTCAGCTGGTCAGGTTGGTTAGCAAGCTGAAGCCAAGCTTTGCATTTGGCTTGACCTGCCCTGCCCTCCCATTCAGCCCCAGTATTGAGGCTTGCCCTGCTTACCAGGTTCTCCCAGTGCGCCAGACGCTCAACCCTGAGCATGTCCGGGGGGGGTTACTATTAGAGGTCCTACCTTCTGATCAACGCTTTCGTGGTAGGACATCTGGCAACTGCCGCAACCGTGTATGCACGTCTTTAGTTTCCCGCTTAGATTTATCATCTACGCCGCCCAAGGAGGTTGGGTCCCTTTTTGAGTCTTGGTCCTCCCAAGGTTTCTTCCTATAACACTTAGGGAATTTTTCCTTGCCACTGTCGCCCTAGGCTTGCTCAATTTGGGATTGGAGGTAGTTATTAGAAGATAATCTAAACTTGTAAAGTTGCTTTGAGACAATGCTCCATTTTAAAAAGCGCTATATAAATAGATCTGACTTGACTTGTAAGCTACACGATTGCGGTAATTAATTCGCAATACCTGCTACTTCTGGCTGTTTAAGAGCCTCGCCAGTCATAGTAGGTGTTGCGCCATTCCATCTGCACGCAATTCATGCTCCCATGATCGCCGCTTCGGCTTCTTACTTCAACGGCTCACTAGTCTCCCTGCTCTCATACAAAGCCCCCGCGCTTCGTTAGTTTGTTTTATATTTCTTTGTTAGGGAAAGAGGACGGACTGGGCCCGCCAAGAGGCTCAGTTCATGTAGCGCCGGGAGGCATGAGGTAAAATTGCCAGGGAAGTAGTTTCAGCGTAGGGTGAGCCTTTTGCTTGTTTTCTAACAGCCACCGCTCCTGGCTGCCTACTCCTCGTGCCCCCCCAATGCTGCATGCTGTGCTGAGCCTGTGCCCTCATCACAGGCTTGGTCAGCGCTGTGCACAAACCATGCACGCACTCGGCTCCACGCCCCCTCCCCGATCCCGGGCTGGCGCGCGGGCGGGGGATTCTCCCCCCACCCCTCTCTCTCCCTTTCTCTGCAGCGTGGCTCTGAGCTTCAGCTTGTAAGAGGGAGATTTGCCGATCTCTCTCAGGCAGACAGAAGCTCAGTCTTTGTTATTCATTCATTTATATTTTATTAATTATTGTTTTATTTCTTTTGTTAATTTCAGTTCATTAATACCATCTGGAGCTAACTGCATTTGGGTTCCAACTCTTATTTTTCATTTCTGATGGTTTGTCATCATTTTTATATGATCTGTTCACTCTGGGAAGCAAGAATTATATGCTGTTGGTGGACTATTTCTCTAGATATGTCAAGATCGGTTAACAGATACCATCTAGACATAGATGGGCTCACCTCCATGCACAGCGTGGACTTAGAAACAAGACTCCTTGATAGGGGATGGACTCTCTCTTACTCAGGCGAGTGTGGGGTTACTCTCAATTCCTCGACTGGAGTCAGAACAGTGGTAATTTGTACCAGTAAGTGAAAGATTGCTTCAATGGGTTTTCAGATTGTTTGTGTATATGCAAATAAAAAAGGAGGTAAAAGGACTGTGGAAAATGTCAGTTCCTACACTATCAACTAATCCCTACCTTACCTCAGGCCTTCCGAAACTCTACACAGCCGATCTCCATTCACAAGACTGGACTACCGCTTAGTTCTTACAGGGCCAAAAACCACCTAAAATCATGCCGTAGCATTAAGGCAGCAGGTAGGTCATCATGCAGCGACACCTGCCAAGCTCAGGACCAGTCTTAAATACCTGAGTTAGCAAGTGCTGCATATTACCGCAATCATGCAGATGCACATGCACGATTAAGGTTACTGTCATGGTCGAAGGATAGCAACTAAGCTGACGCCGCACCCTAGCGTTGGTTAGAAGGGAAGACCTCTAACAGTACCCACCCCCCAAGGGGAGGTGTCCTGACACCCCTAAGCATATTCCAATACCCCCACTAGCCTGTTGAACATGTTCAGGGTCTGCCAGACAGGGAGGCCCCGGTATGCAGGAGAAGCCGACGCCCCTCACTAGCGTCGGTTAGAAGGTACGACCTCTAATACGACCTCTAATACGACCTCTAATACAGATGTAGAGACGAAAACATATCCCAAAATTTAGATTTCAGTCTATTCAGTCGCTTTATTAGGGGTCATGCTCTAGCCGCTAGTGGCCAGTGTTGACCCTATTTGGCGGCGTGAGCCCTTGCAGCGCGATCACGCATGCGTCAGCCATTGCCGGGCATTAATCATGCAAGTGGTGACACCTGTTGGTGAGCCTGTTTAAACACACCTTTCAGCTCACACAGTGTCGCACCATTGCGCTTTCAGTGGACTCAGCCCTCACCTGGCTTGGATTGTTTTTGGACACTGTTTTTAGGTAATGTAGGGCTTTAGAAGCTAGCGTAGGGTCAGCATTTATTTATTTTCATTTTATTTTTATTTTCACTGGGTTTTCCCAGGCTTCTTTGAGCCTCGCTTGCTTCTGCAAGCCTCGCCGCCTTGACCCACTCATACCCTCAACCCCCTGCTACGTGATCAGGGGATTTACTTTCTCTTCACGATCGCGTTTTGAAGAGAACGCTGAACTCTCTAAGTCTGGTCCTCTTCATTCCCCGCGTCCGTGCCACACTCCAGTGGGCGTTTATTCCTGGAGCAAACGTGTCACTCTCTCACGGAAGCTCTGCTCGAGCTCTACGTCGTTGGCACAGTGAAGCTACGTCTTAATCGGACTTGTGAATAGCAGCCCTGTATGCTTACGACGTGGATTTTCTTTTTTGGTTTAATTTGGCTTTCTGTTGGTGAACCTGTTTGTAACTGCATTTGGGTCCTAAAATCCCTTTTTCTTTTGTTTTTCACGTTGTTTTGTTTTTCTGTTGTTTTCACCTTGTTGTGCTTCTACAACCCCAAATCAGAAAAGGTTTGAACAGTATGGAAAATGCATATGAACAAACACAGTGTTTCTTACATTTACTTTGACTTTTATTTCATTGAAGACAGTTTTAAATCGAGAACTGGCATTCAACAATAGCTGATGTAACCACATGGGTGTAACACTAGACGAGCACGTCAGCCGTCAGCTCCAGAGAGGCCCTTCCAGAGGCCGTCAGCTCCAGAGAGGCCCTTCCAGAGGCCGTCAGCTCCAGTGAGGCCCTTCCAGAGGCCGTCAGCTCCAGTGAGGCCCTTCCAGAGGCCGTCAGCTCCAGTGAGGCCCTTCCAGAGGCCGTCAGCTCCAGAGAGGCCCTTCCAGAGGCCGTCAGCACGAGTGAGGCCCTTCAAGTGGTCGTCAGCAGCCTGTCAATGACCCCACTCGCTAACTGCAAGATGTCGACCCCGCTCGCCAGCAGCCCGACGGCGACCCCACTCGCTAGCTGCAAGACGGTGACCCCGCTCGTTGGCTGCAAGGCGGCGAACCCTGCCCACATCTACGCCGCCCCTGGGGTCCCTCAAGACTTCAGATCATGGACCCACCCCCCTGGTGGAGGGCAAAGCCTGTATCTCGGGGGGTCTCCTGCTGCTTTCAGGACTTTTTTACCGGGGTCCAATTGCCCCATTGACTGGGTGCAAGCAAGGTACCTGAGGACTCCCTTGGGGAACTTTAACCCATGGTCCAGATTTGTGCCTGTGTGGCCTGCGAGCCCAGCCTCTTTGTTCCCTTTATTGCCTCCTGTTTTGTTTAATCTTGTGTCTGTCCCTCCTCTGTTTTGGCCTCCTGCTTTGTTCTCGTCTGTGTTTTGCCATGCTCCTTTGGTTTAGTCTTTCTGGTTTTCTTGCTTTTCTGGTCCTGTCCTTTTGCGCTGTGGAGACGCGCCTTTTTGAGGGGGGGTTATGTAACAATCATGCATCCATGTTGTTTAGCTCCCCCTGCTTTCTGCTCCCCACCCAGCAGGTGGGGCTGTAGCCACCTGCTGGTCTGTCCTCTATATAACCCTGCTTCCTGTACACTTCCTTGTTTGGCTTTATATTGGCTCATCACTGTGGTTGTCTTGGCTCTCGGCTCCTGGTTCTCTTAGCTGGTATGTCTTCTTTGCCTTGTCCTGTCTGTTTGTGTCTTAGTCTGTTTCTTCTTTGTGTTCTTAGCATTGTATGGTTGTCTTCAGTGTTTAGCTGTGTTATATGTTTAACAGTGTTCTTTGTATTAGCTTTAGCCTTGTTAGCTTGTCCCATGTGGTAGATGTTTGTTAGCGTGTTAGCCTATTGTTGCATGTGTCCTTTGTTAACTCTTGCCTTAGTTGTTTTCTTGTGTCTGTGCGGTTTGTTTGTAGTATTTAAGATGTTCACTGTAAATAAACCTGTGACTCTTGCGTGTACGTCCACCTCTCGTGTCCTCCCTTGCCCAAAGCGTGTCATATAGACATAAATATTGCTCTCTTTTTCAATAAAATAACGAGGATAAACTGGATCTGCAATGCATGCTGGCAGCAACTGCCAACACCAAAATGTTTTCAGTTTACTTGTTTAACAATTACTGTTATATAGATTTTTGTTTGTTTGGGTTTCTTCCTAATGTGCCCAGCTGCATCATTCTTCATGACATGAACAGGCCGCTTAATATTTGAGCTTGTTTTTATTAGAAATCAGGGGTGAAATGTTTCTTGTACCAGGAGATTACTTGTTTTAATTACTAAAATTCTTCAAACTCAGACTTGAAAGTGCATTGATGCTTTGTTGCAAAATCAACCCAAATAACATTTAATACAAAATATGGTAATAATACACATACAACCATTTGAATGCTCCTCATGTATTTAATCATATAATTACACAATAATAATCACAAAATAATACAGTCAGTTTTCAGTTATTATGAATGTCATTATACCATTGTTCAAGAATGGCACGAATGTCCACATCCTGGAGAGCTGGAATAGTTCCATCTCTTTCTATGGGGAGGTCAACAGGAAGATGGATACCCAGCTTTGATAGAGTCATCTGGAATGGTAAAGAACATTAAATATCTTAAGCCAATGCCTTAAATGAGTAAACCAGTAAATAACAGTTATTTATAAACAACACTTCTCACCTTTGGGATCTTCATAATAATATTCATGCTGTTTTGAGATGGTAATGCCATTATTAGTTCGATGGCTCTATCACTGTTGTCAGCTCTGTCAACATCAACTCCAGTAAATGGAGCTACCCAAGAGATGTAATCACCGGCCCTACAAACAGAAATACAATCAATATAACTGATTTTCACATAGTACAATATA